>JAGEOH010000231.1:0-40000 GCA_032207245.1 Pardosa pseudoannulata | reverse complement strand
TTGAAGAGGGAGAATTCTCGGAAATTCAAACAACAGCGAAGGGAAAGAAAAGAATGAGTTCCTTCTGAACACATGGTGATTATTCCTTTGCCAGTTAAAATGAGGTTCGAAAACGGATCCCATAAAAACATGTAATGATACCATAAAACGATCATTTGAACATACAAATGAATAGAGGGAATCGGGACCCAGTGATTTCGATAACAGTAACCGATTGATATATATATATATATATATATATATATATATATATATATATATATATATATATATATATATATATATATATATATATATATATATTGTTATATCCATCTATGTATATATGTCAGGATTTAAATTGTAGATTAATTTTAAAAGATTTTAATTAAGGATTCTTTACTGAGAGTGACGCGGTGTGCGGAGTTAGCCACATAAATATGGCCCCCGCGCAGTGATATAGAGCAGAGAACAGTGTGCACATTCCGCGGACAGAGCTGTGGCTACCCGAAGCAGCTAAGCCTGCCTTTGTTAAAAGTTGGGCGCCAAAGTGAGACGCCATTGAAGATGATTAATGAGTAGTGTGCTCTGCGATTTGAATAAAGGATGAAAATGATGTCAGGACTCTAGTGTCATTTATGGGAACCTGACACACATATACATACATATATATATATATATATATATATATATATACATATATATATACATATATACATATATATATACATATATACATATATATATACATATATACACATATATATATATATATATATATATATATATATATATGTGTGTGTGTGTGTGTGTGTTTATACATAAAATTCTTCTGTCGGTGTGTTTGTTTAGAACTCCTCTTAAAACGGCTTGATGAAATTTCGCTGGTTTAGATTCACTATTACAGAGCCGTAACGAGGTCATTTGGCACACATATAAAAAAAAAATGGCCTGCGATCCTTCTACCAAATACAGTGAGAATATATGTATAAACTAGTTTTATTTCTATATCATGCATTCAGATTGATCTCACCAAATATTTGATTAATTCTTAAAATGTTCATAGTAAATAATTTGTAATATTTCTTTTACCTTATTAATACTTTACACAGAAAAATCAGTATTTGCATAATTTTAAATAGACAGCTGTTGAAAATGTCCCACGTATTTAGACGGGTTAAACTGTTTATCACAGTATCCTATCTTATGAATTTTGATCACGCAGAAGCGATTTCGGTCGCAGGGAGAGACTTGCACTTACTTTTCTCAGTTTGTAGCTTTTTCATAGAGTTGATCGTATTTGCTCTCTCTCTATATCAATTTATCACAACGTCACGAACTACCATAATGCCCTTCCCATTCATTTTCACGTTTACAACAGCCAAGAGACAAATAATAAATTGCCCTGCCCTTTGAAACTAAAACCAGCCTGCTGCGTGAAATCGCCTTATATATATTCTGATGTTACAACCATGATAGTCATTTGAAATGGACTCCGAGTAGCAAAGAGCATTGGGCAGTCCATGAAACCCTTTTTCGCAATTTTATCTCGTCGGAAATATTTCTTGAAATGTAAAATGTATTCCATTCCCCATGGATGCAGTTGCATTTATGAAACGAACGCTTTGCCCCACTCCAATATTCCTGAACTCGTGACACGCAGGCCTTGTACTCTTGTAGCGTATTTTTCACTTAGGTCCAAAATTCTTGTTTTGCTGAATTAAGGGCCGGTCTCGCCAAAGTCATTGAACGTCTCACTGTGATTAACCCGTGGCGCCAACCATTGGTATTGCGTGTTCTCCGTTTAAACAGAGATTAATCGCGGTTAGCATTAAACGACTTTAGCGAGACCGGACCTAAAAGTCCGCTGAGCAATGCAAGTATGCCTACTTTTTTAACTTGAAGTGGTTGATTCTTTATAATCATTGGAAGAAATTTCAATATCGACATTTATCTATAAGGCAATTTCGCACAGTAGGGCAAATCTCAATTTATGACAATTCTGACTTTAGTTTCAAACGG
Organism: Pardosa pseudoannulata; assembly: GCA_032207245.1. Lineage (NCBI taxonomy): Eukaryota > Metazoa > Arthropoda > Arachnida > Araneae > Lycosidae > Pardosa > Pardosa pseudoannulata. The sequence goes on along the minus strand of JAGEOH010000231.1, from coordinate 37,999 downwards.
AAGGGCAGTTTATTGTTTGTCTATTGGCTGTTGTAAACATGAAAATGAATGGAAAGGGCATTATAGTAGTTCGTGATGTTGCGACAAACTGCTCTATTAGTGGCATTAAAAAATGGAGTCTAACATTATATATATATGGGTGTATGTATAAAACAATGATAGATCTGACAGAATTATTCAATTATTTTACTGATTACGAGCGTTTAGTCCATAATATATTTCACATGCTTTTAAAAGGGTTTTATGAAATAATTTATGCAAAAAAGTTCTTGTTAATCTATCAACGTCATTCCAACATGAGAAATCCCAAAAAGTGCATTACAATTTTCTTTACAAAATTCTTGTTTGTTTCAGTATTTAGTAGATTTTTATCCGACTTCTATAGCGATACCAGGAATGTCAAAAACTATTCCTGGACCCATCTTTCTACTTTTTAACACTTTTTTGTACACTATTTACTGTTAATAAACTTATATTCATCGGCCATTTGCAGCATAAAAGGTTGTTCTTATATTTTTATTTCTACTTTTATCTAGTAAATCTTAAAAAAAAACTACTTTTATCTATAGTAGTTTTTCTAAAACTATACTGGGAACCTTACTTACCTAGACTTTAGAGAGGTTTCGAAGCAGCTACTAAAATTATTAACTTCTATATGTAAGACACAATGTTTGCAATAGTGTCTAGCGAATCCACACACACACATACACAATTACATATATATATTTATTTATATATAATATACAAGTATACACACATGTGGGTCACAGTTATATATTTCTTTACATTCCGAATGATGGAACAACAACAACATTCAAACTCTAATAACACAATAATGGCAACAATGAACACGAACAGCGAAGAAGGAATTAGGGTTTCGATGGGTGGCAATACGAGACCTGTTCCAATTTTGAATTCATTCCTTAATCAAACTTCTGATTTGAAGGTTGCATTAAAGCGAAACTGCGATTTAAAACTCTGTGATAGATTTAAAAACTTTTTGCCATTGGATATTGAAAATCCTGTAAGAACTAAAAACATAAAAATGAAGTGGGCTAACTTAAAATTCTTGTAAGTTGGATAGAGTTTTGAAATTTTATATTATTTTTTTAGATCTTAGAAATGATGAATGCTTTTAGGTATAAATTGTCGATATTAGCATCTTACGTGCAGTGGGAAAAAAATTTCTCAATTTTATTATCAGAATGTAGGTATTGTAATGTATTTCACACGATCTATTATATGGCTGTACAAATTTCATAAACGTTTTTTGAATGATAAAATGACGCAACTTAAAAATTACTAAGCCTTTTAAATCCTCTTACACTGTTTCAATCTAAAATAGTTACACAACTGAAGAAATGAAAAAATATAAAATGGTAAATAAGCATTTACAATTGAAAGGTAGGAAAAAAAATTGAAATTCCAGGAATATTGCGAAGATTTCGAGTAGAAACTATGTAAGCTTTTGCTAGGTTTAACGGGATAAACATTCAGTTTAACATTGCGTGAAAGACATCTAAAGAACATTCTGTAAGTGAAATTGATGTTTAACGCTTTGACATACTCATCTCGGGGCTAAGTACACTGGCTAAGTCTGAGACGTCAAAATCTGTCTCCGACAAAAGTCGTGCAGCGTTATATTAAATCATAATTTTATAATGTTAAATAATTATTGTACATTAGTATCCTAAAAGTCTTAAAATGTTTTATAGCAATGTAAATTTAAATATAAAACGATCTTTTTCCCAGCTTGAACGAAATTGGGAAAAGATGCATTAAAGATGCCGGTCAAGTCCGCCATTTTTTTTTAAACCAACAGAAAAACGCGTATTTTGAAAAATCGCCAAATGAATCGTTTAGAATGATATGCACAACCCACCTCAGGACTAAGAATAGGGACTACTTAAGACTTGGGTTCCCGTTGGCAAATTTGGCGAAAAGATTGGTGATATTTACTAAAACAAAAAGGTAATCCATCTAAACATTGTATTTCTTGCTTTTTCTGGCAACTTTAATGAATGAACAATGTGCCATCGTAATAGAATTATATACTCTTAGTTAATTTAAGAAAAGTACTTGATAATCGGACATTTATATTTATGGGCAATGAATCCCTTAACAGTTTACAAACGCGACAGCTCCAAATTATTAAAAACATGCCATAGTGAATGTTAATGGTTTGTTATATATAATTGTTTAAGCATTGCGCACTTTTTATATATAAGAAAAGAGTTACACAAGGAGAGTTGGAAGCAAATATCATAAAAATTATACTAAAGATACAGATTGTTTAAACACGGTGAGATTAGGAAAAATTGTTAGGCGACCATACTGGAACCATGATCGCCAAGTTGGCGGGGGAACCCAGTTCTTTAGTCAAGCGTAAGAATATCCTGATACTTTTTAACAATTAAGAAAAAGTAAAAAACGAAACAACTACACTCACCATAACTAAATTACTAAATCCCAAAAAAGGATAAGATCAACAATAACAAAATACAACCTGACCTTGGCGACACCAGCAGTCTGGAAACGAAAAGAACAGCTAACATGCGAATTTCTCGAATAGAGCAGGGTATTGACGTTAGAAATCACGTACCCCAATGGGGTGAAAGAACACGTCGGAGCTGCCATATGCCATCATCAATGTCAGGGCAAACACATCGCCTCATAAAGCTACCTAATCCGGCGAAAAAAAAAAAAAATACCCACGGAGTCTACAAACGCATCTGTAGCCAAAAATTGTTCAAATGAGCCAATACTGAATTAGTATTTTTCGGTCCCATCGGAGTCAGTTTCACTTGTATGTTCAGGTGTGAGTGACATCTTTTTCTATTAGGAAAATAACATAACCAAAGGAACGTATAAAACAAATATCGCCAACTACGCCCTTTTGTATACCTACGTCTAAATTAAAGTAAAGAAAAAGGTATTCAATACTTTTAAATTCATTTTCAAGAAAATTAAATTTTATAACATTTGAAGTATAAAAAGAGATGGCGACGTTCCTAATAAATTTATTTTTCATTTTTTTAAATAGGTTTGGCCGCTATGATCCTGTTAGAAAAGCTGAATACAAAAATCTCCATGATCAAAGAAAACGTCAAAAAATTATGACGTAAGTATTAAATATTTATCACTGGTTATCAGATTTACAATAGTTGAATATATAAAATTTTGTCCTATTAAGTATTTCTACTTTTAAAATTCATTTATTTAATATTACGTTTAAATGAAAAATATTAAACTATGTATTTATCTTTAAGTTTTCCTTTCTTGTATCACACATATTAAGCTTTTCTAACTACACATTTCACAACTGATATATTCAACGGGAAAAAAATTCATAAATTTTGTGGGCAGCTCTAATCAAATTAGCTATTGTTTTAGATAATAAATGATAAAATATAAAATGAGTAACAATAAAATTATGTCATAGGAATAAAAAGAGAAAGAATCCAATATTAAGGGGTAGAATCAAAAACCTCATTCATTTCCTCCAATAAAATTCAATTTAATTTAGCATTTTCAACAGATATTACTTTTAGTTTCATCAGCTTTACAAATAGCTACACCGGAAACCTTTCTTTAAAATTGAATAAACCCAAAGAGTAGACATAACTGAAAGAAGCAACCACTTACGTTAAAAGTTGGGAAATGTATGCATGATGAATGTAGATATTATAAAGAAATAAAAGTTTTTAAAAATGAGTTATGTTCTTAAAATAATATCGATATTACATCACGAGAATTACTGTAAGCACGATGCAAAATGGCGGAAATAAAAATGAAACGCTTGTCATTGGAAATATTTCTTAAATATGTTCACGAGAAATATCACTTGGGAGGTGAAATAGCATGTAATTAAAGAAACGAGTGAGTTTTACGAACATCAGGAAAAGAAAAACACATTTACTAATACTTGCATAGTATGGCGGGAAAAGATTTTGAAGCAAATAAATTCATATAAAAAAGTATATAAAAAGTTTTTCTCACGATCAGTAAAAATATATTATAAGTAGGGAAGTATATAATGCACTTTTCAAAAAAATGGTATGAGGCTAGGGTCGTCCAGTAAGTAAATTTTCCACAGCTCAGGAAAGGAAACGAAACATAATTACCAAGAAAGATTAATTGGAAACGCTACAGCAGTATTTCAGCCATTTCTTAACATAAACCATCGTTGTCTTCCTTATTAAAATGAAGATAAGGTGTCAAAATCTGTATCTCTTTGTATTTTGGAAAAGGATGACCAGACAAAAGATTCCTCGGTTGGGAGAACAGGTAAACGTTCTGCGACCTGTGCGAAACTGCTCAACAAGTTCGCTATCGAATACGAACTCTTTGTAATTGGAACTTTCTTGTGTCCAGAAATTTTATCAGAGACTTCGCCCCACACAGTCTCCTACAGAACTGAGAGCTGTCGTCTTCAAGCACTGCTGCGACCGATACTGGTGTAAACGTTTGAAGAGATAGCCAAACCTGCAAACAACCCGGGATGAGCATTCCTGTCTTCCATCTTTTGCAGCGATGTAGAAAATTGACTCTCTAATATTTAATTTGGAACTATTCTTCTGGAATAACGAGAATACTTTCTTTCTTCTTTTACTTTTTATCTGTATTTAACCCTTCAGGGATTCGAATTTAGGGATTTTTCTCTACCCAAAGTAATAGTGCCGAAGTCCGGGAAAAGACAACGAGATTACGCAATACTAGACCAATTTAGTTCTTTTTAAAATTATGGATGTGTGGTATATATATATATATATATATATATATATATATATATATATATATATATATATATATATATATATATATATATATATATATATATATATATATATATATATATATATATATATATATATATATATATATATATTAAAGGCAATATATTTTCTAGATTGACTATGACACAGCAGAGACTAAATATTACCCCTAAAATGATATTTACCTATTTCTGTCATTTGCAACCGATGCATTTTAATCTGTCCATATATATCCAATCCTATTTTATAATAATTACCATGACAAGATATTTCGAAGGTAATTAATTCGAGTGAAAATATAAAAGCCTCCTATTCTTAGAATAAACTTCGTACAAAGCAAATAGATAATTGCATATAGAGGCACGCTTAAGAAAAAATATGTTCTATAAAAAATAATAACAACAAATATTTCCACGATAAAACGTTTGAAAACTCAGAGTTATTTAAACTCTATATTAGTTTCTAAATGATTCTTTCCTAAGACTTCTACTGAACAATTTTATTTACAATTTACTAAATACCATTTTCTTTACAGGTGTATGGAAATGTGTGCTCACTTCGAGCGGGAAGTTATTTTCAACCTGAACAAAATGGATCGACCGGAAGCAATCATTAATAAGGCTCACGCTTGGTTTTACGTCTATCAAAGACGACTGAGACATATATGGGAAGTCCTCTTAAACAAAGACGTCTTTCCGGACAGCATCACGCCCTACCTAGTGGAAATTGACCAAAACGGACTAGGATTCAAGACAATTTCAGAAAAATGCAAAGAACTTGTACTCATTTGGCAAACGATGGCCAATTACATCACTCTCCAGGTGTTTGCTCACCGTCAGAAGGGGTAAGTAAACGCTTTGTAGGCATTAAAAAAAAGAGCAACTCAATTATAAAAATTCCGATGAATATTTATGAACGACTAAAAGTTATTTCTATGTTTTTATTTAAAGTATACGTGCCATCAAAATAATATTTATCTCCAAATACTTATGAAACTCTTAAGTATTCTTACCGATAAAATATTTACCGACTCACATCCTTTTGCAGGTTGCCTTTGAGAAAGAGAATGAAAAACGGCCCCCTTCTGAACGGTGAGGTGCGGCGACTTTGCCGCCTCTCGTAAACGACATAAAATAACCAAAAATGATGACATTATCCCCCGGACTGGACTCCAATCCCAATTGGCGAATCCAAAGCAAACATCCATCTCTTGCCGTCAGATGTCGCCACTAATGACTTTCAAGAATCCCGACTATGACTTCAGCCAACCGATTATGACTATTCCAACCACCTAAACTGCGTCCTCTCTTCTGCCTTCCTCCATCAAGCCATCTGCATCCCAGCTAATACCACCAGACGGGACCACCGAGCTACGCCTCCAATAACATCGGAGGCGTAAGGCGGTGGTGATGAATGGGAGACAATTGACGTAGCCTGCCTCCAAGTGGTGCCTCCCGGTTAACGATCTCGCCACTTCCAAGTGGCGATCGGCTAAAAGGCTGCATACAAAAATGAATTCCGGTGAAGAAAATGCAATCTGGTATGACTAATCGCTGAAAACAAAGGAATTGATTAAATAAACTTCGGTGATAAGACTGGAGAATCCGAGGAAAAAGCTAAAGAACTGCCACCCAGCCAGACTATGAATTTTAAAACCTTTTATGATTTGTTGTTCAATCCAGTGTATTTATCAAAACATTACTTTGAAACATTTGGTGAATTGTTAAGAAACTATCATTATAAGCATATTTGTAAATTATTGAAATTTGTACCACTCATGATTCTGAATTGTAATATGAAAATTAATATGAATTAAATATTCTATAAAATGAATGTTTCTGTAGACACTGTCTTAATAAAATAATTTATAAATAAAACACGCTTTTATCTAATAAATAGGGTGTCTTTCTTGTTTCTCTCTGACACACAAAATTCTGTCTATGGTCTCTGTTCAAAATCACCTTAACACTTCATTGTATTTGTTTTGTGATTTATGAAGTGCTGTAGAAGAAAGTCAGTGTTGCTGGGGTAACAAATGTTCATCAGAAGCCCAGAACGTTTAAAAAAACAGGAAATGAAAAACTATTCATCTCTTTATTGCAATTCATTGTAATGGAGAAAATGGTGTATATGAACTTTCATATACATACATACACACACATACATATATATATATATATATATATATATATATATATATATATATATATATATGTATATATATAAATATATATATATATATTATAATAGTTCATATACATATATATTTTTATATATATATATTGATATATACATATATATATTTATATACACGCACACATATATATGCATATATGTATATATGTGGGGGGGGGTTTTGGGGGGGTGTATGTATATATATATAAAATGAAAACACACACATATATAACATATATATATATATATATATATATATGTGTGTGTGTGTGTGTGTGTGTGTCAGGATTTAAAATGTAGATTAATTTTAAGAGATTTTAATTAGGGATTCTTTTACTGAGATTGACTCGAGTGAGTGATTGTTTGTATGCATTGACTTTCATATACATACAATCATATATATATATATCATATATATATATATATATATATATATATATATATATATATAATATATATATATATATAATGTATGTATATATATATGTATATATATATATATATATATATATATATATATATATATATGATTATATATATATATATATATATATATATATATATATATATATATATATACATACTATGACGTGATCCAGTGCTAAGGCGAATGGAATAATTAGTCCATAGTAAAAACACTTCTTTATTTAATTTGGGTTTTTCCGTTTCAGGCGTCACTTGAGCCATTTGAATTTCTTCGTGGCGAAGCTAAGAGTGGAATGTGTTGACAGCACCATGTCCACGCACTAACTGATTCTTATCATTTCTTATTAGTCATCAACTTCTTGTAAAGTATGTCTGCGCTTGACTGCATTGCTCCAAAAGGTTGCGCATGCGTGGGTCTTTTTCATTTCTTTTATTATTATAAAAGAGTTCCCTTTTAAAATCGTTTATAACTCACGTAATTCCCAACTACCCCCTTTTTAGACCCGACATATTATATATATATATATATATATATATATATATATATATATATATATATATATATATATATATATATATATATATAAATATATATATATATATAAATTATATATATATATATATTTATATATATATATATATATATTTATTATATATATATATATATATATATATATATTATATATATTACATTATATATAATATTTATTTATTTATTTATTTATTTATTTATTCATTATTTTTTGCATATGTCAAAATGAATATTGAAATATTTAAAATGTAATATTTTGTTGGGGTTTGTTTAAAATCATTCAGAACTATCGAGGAATTCTAAAAGTGTTAAAATTCAAGATTCGAATTTTTTGAGGTGATGTGTCCCTTTAATATTTAGGTAAACGTTCTTTCATCGTTTAAAATTACGGAGCTTTTATCTCATTGAGCATTCGCTGACAACGTTTGAATAAAATTGATAAAAAAATTCTATTTTTTTCGTTACCTTGAAGGCATTCCTGACGCCTCCGTTGTCGGCAATGTTCTCGCCCAAGGTCAGATGTCCGTTCCCCTACGATGGAAAAACAGAAACAGTCAGTGACCTGGAACTATCCCGGAAAAACAATTCTGATTAGGATTGTAATTCAGGGAGAATCGCAGACGCTAAACCAAAGTGCAGTAAATTTTCTGTTTAATATTTTTAAAAAATATTTGTTACACACACTCATACATGCACACATACATTCAAGAGCCAAAACATTCTGACCAGCTGTCAATAACGAGTTGGCCCAACACAGCTTCAACCCATCTTGGCATGGTAGATGGCCGGAGACAGATTGTACCAGATGTTGATGCAACGGTGACGCCAATCAGAGATATTGCGAATGGGTGATCTTTGAACTCTGAGCTGCCGTCCCATAAAAACCCAAATGGGTTCTATCGGACTGAGATCCGGGGAGTTAGGACATTAACCGGAATTTAGCATCCTGTTTCTGGAACCCCTCCTACACAATTTTAGCCTTGTGACAAGGGGCATTGTCCTGTTGGAACATTCCATTTCCGGCTGGAAAAACAGAGGCCATGTAAGGGTGCAACGGGTCTGCTATGATGTTCAGATACCGTGTAGCATTCATGATCTGCTGTAACACAACCGCGGGTCCCAGAGACTCCCAAGAGAACGCGCCCCCCAAAGCATAATACCGCCACCACCGGCCTGTGTAGGACCTACTGTACATCGAGGGAGCCACTGTTCGCCTGGAAGACGGTATATCCAGACAGTTCCATCGGCGTGATGAATGACAAACCGTGATTCCTCTGACCAGGCAACTCTCTCCCACTGATCCATGGACCAGTCGCGATGTTCACGAGCCCAGCGCAGGCGCAGTTGGCGATGACGCTCGGTCAGCATAGGCACACGAGTGGGACGTTTGCTGCTTAGCTCCATATCCAACAGTCTGCTCCGGTACTATTCTACTTGGCCCTGCATTGTATTGGGTTCTCAGCTGAGCCACTGTCTGGCACCGGGTTGGCTTCACCAAGCGAGACAGTCTTCGACGACCTTTTTCTTTGAAAGCGTGTGGACTTCTACTGCTGGTTTCACTGTCATTCATCTACTTTGCATAAGTACTAACAACTGAAGATCGCGAACAACCCAACGAGTTCATTGCAAAATGTATTGGTGTTCATAATGTTTTGGCTCTTATTGTATATGTCTTACACATAAAAGCATTATAAAACCGAACATGAAGGCTTTGCGTTATTTCCTTGTATCTTAAAAAAATAGTTTGAAACTGAAATCCATCTTTTGCTTTAAGATCTACTTCTTTGCCACGTTTAAATTTGTCTCGCAAATACTGGAGCCTACTTGATAGATTATTTACCGAACGAATTTAACCCTATCGTTCCCACAACATCCCTCGATAGCCAACACCTCTGGGTCCCAGAATGGCCGTGAGAGAAAATTTTCTTTCCCCCTAGAGGCGTGACTGCTCATAGCGTCATTTTGATAGCTGTGAAAAGAGAACCCCTCCGATATTGGCAGGTGGTTACAACACGTTCAGAAACACTACTGGTTTGCTGGTTAAAGCGAAACATTTCGTTGCTACTCCATTCGATTTTGAACTTCTTTACTTAGATTGGTAGGTGGAAAAAAATCGTTTTTCAACAACCGCTTTACAGTCGCAAATTTTCTCTTTTATCATTTAAGGCTATCTTGTTCAAACCTTCATCCCCGTTTCTAGACATGCACGGAAAGTAATGCTAAATGTGTCAAAACCCTTCTCACCATTTCTATTGCGAAACGTTTGGACTCTTTTGGTGGTTAATAACGAACCTTCCAAACTTGCAATGAAATTTGAATAAATTTAAATTTAAAAAAAAACCCTTGAAATAAAATATTTCGAGAAGTGTCCATACCTCCTTGCAGACAATGATGTCAGACACCGGGGAAATTGTTCCACGTTACTTTGGTTCTTCATCTTTTTACCTGGCCTTGTTGCCCATCTTTATCTACATACTGTAACGTACTGGAGATATGGTAGGCGAAGCAGTCAAAGAAACAGACTAGAAAACTGTTTAATCTTGACTAAATATTTTATTCAGGTGAATAAATTATGTACAGCTATTTACAGGTTTAGTAGATTTCTAAATATTCAGGGATCTCGTGCTGAGATGACATTCACACAATTAGGATGCGTGGGTACCGGATACAGTACGGCTAGGGCTTCTAAACACTGGAATTATTGTCTAATTAGTGACGGTAATAAACGCTGACACTATCACCTCCGGGCTGACGATTTGTACAGTCGGCTTTCACACCAAGGTTCGAAAGTTCGGAGTGCGTATCACGCTGGGGTTCGTGAAGGAAATCTCGAGATTCAAGACGATCCGAATTTAGAGCAAGGGTCACTCTCGGCTACCTACTTCTATGCACGAAGTTAAAAAAATTAGCAAAATAACGGGAATGGAATTCCCAAGTCGAAGGTCGACTTCTTAGAAAACAGAGAGGCTGGCGGTCTCTAATCAATCAAACTCCAGAATTGGAGATACGAGCGGTTCTTCTCGATCTACGAAGGCTGTATCAGGAAGAAGCCTCAAGAAGAAAAAAGCCTCGTTTTGGCCCCGTCACTCTTCTTTTATAGCGGCCCCCGGTTCCCCTTACGCTATTTTTCGGGAAACTTCCAGAACCAGGATGATGCAATCTTGTGGTCACCTCCGGTCTGAATCAGCTGTTTCGTTTCCATATGTGGCCGAAAAGCCGTTTTCAGATCAGCCGACACAACCAACGTAATTGCCTTTTTCGCTACCGCTAATGGGCGAACGTGGCACTGTAATACTTTACAATCATTTCCCCGAGTCTTTCCACTCAACAGTTTCACAAAGCGTTAGAGGCGCTGGCTCCAGCACACGGACAGTTTTTCCATTAAGTATACATGGGTATTGTTAGACCACCCGTTTCTACCTGCCGCTAATCGTGATTGTCCGCGGCGAAGGGTCACCTTCGGGCCCCTCGTTCTTTAGGGTCATGTAACGGATCGTTACATTACCAATGACTGTGTGAAAACAAAAACGAACCAATGGACAAAGGCCACTCTGGAGCTCTCCATGGAGTCCTCAATGTATTTGGGAAGCGAGAGGACTTATTCGGGTTCTTTCGATGCTACTACATTTTACTGATTTAAGATGTTATTGCTGCTGTAGGTCATTTTTCTTCTCTTTATTCCTTTTGTGACGAATCCAATGTTCTTGAGTGAGAAGTTGCGTGAAGAAGGATCACATTCACAATAGAATTGGAAAATTACTTTTATTTTTTCTGTAATAAATAAGCGGTATGTACAGTATGTACAGAGGACTTCTAATTCTCCCAAAACAAGTCGAAACGTAGAGGATTTTTGCTGGCACTGAATTACCGTGACGATCACAGTCGAATGAAAACATTAATTAATCTCACAAACCGATGAGGCTCTTCCAGGGTGCAATGCAAACCCAATCTATCCCCCGTTCGGTGTCCGACGCCCTGTCGTTCCTTATGGGAGCGGACTTGACGAGTCTCCCGAACGTAATCACTCAAAAGCCGACTCCGGTCAAAAGTCGTAAGGTCAAAGCACCTACGTAAAAAAATGTCGAAAAAAGCCCCCAGTCAAAAAGTTCTAGTCATTTATACCTGGGAGTCAGTGACGGTCCCTCCAACTTTTTTTTTCTCGGTTACGATTCTAGTTACCCGAGAACTCCAACTAAGGTTACAGCTAGTTCTTTTTAGCTGAATTCTCATTCGTTGGCTGTTCCGATGGAGGCTTCTTCGGGCAATCCTCCGGAGGGTCATTACCAGCAACTGATGAGGACGTATCGCCTATTCAACTGAATGTCACCCTCCCAGACACTGTCACCGCGCTATTGTAACCGGTTGGAACAGGAGGCTTCAAATCAGCTGATTTGGGTCGTTAGTTCTGGACACAGGGGGGGGGGGGGTCTTCACACTTTCATGGTCCCAGCCATTGGAAATAAAAAAATATTTGGCAGTGCAATAAAACACCGAAACAATGTATAAAAATGTTTATATCTGGCCATCCACCCTAAAATTATTCCACAGAACTAACAGAAAATCTTCTTATTCCCAGATTGATCTCTCAAACCGACTTATATTTTGATTAAACGATCCATTTCGCTCAGCAGTTCGAAAATGCAACATTTTTTGCCGTTCTTTACCTGAATTGATCTCTAGTTATATCTTCAGTGTCTCCGAGTTTTAAATTAAAGGAAAGCTACTACATTTTTAAAACTATAGTACCCAAATAGTACGAAAATATCGGCTAGTATCAAAATCATAATACCGACTTACCTGAAATGGATCCCTCAATGATATTCCTGAACATCCTATTTCGATATTTAGGAGTGTGGATCAACGTTTCCCCGATATCCCTGAATATCATTTTTAATGTATCGCAATGTTGGTCAAATGTTCCTCCGATATTCTTGAATATCGTTTTTGATATTAACAAAGTTGAGAGGACGTGATAATTTTGCCATCTAATTCATTTGCATCTCCTTAACTCATGGTGTGCTGGTCCATTTCGCCTCGGAATTGTACCGGGAGCGGGCGTTTTGCGCGTCCATTGAGTTATTCAGTTAAATCTCAATAGATCGAAAATTACTTCATTTTTGAACCCACTTCTCGTATTTTATATTCAAATATATCAACAAATATATAAATAGAAATATATAAATAACAACCATAAGATTTTTGTAAACAAAAAATATTTTTTGAGTGGATCAGTTTATAATAGTATCGTAAATATGAAAAATCAAATAGAAATGGTAGTATACAGTTTTAATTTTTTGTTCTGTGGTTCCACATCGACTGACGTAAACACTCGTTTTTATTTGTCTCCATTTTTCCAGAATCTATGTAGTAGACAAGAATATTTGGCTTTGTTTTTCTGTCTATACCGTTATTTTTGTACCCCCCAAAAAATCATGTTGGTACACTCACCCGTACTAGTACGTGACGAGAGGTCAAGTATCAATCATCAGAAAAACCCGCACTCGCCAGAAAACGTATTCATACGTGTCTTGCGTACAATGTGTTAAGTACGGATTTCTTTCTTTGTTTAGAAGCTTTATATTTCAAATTTCTGTTATCTGAGTTTCGCTCAGTAGAAAACTTTGCAGCTGTCCAGTTCTATTTTACTCGTCGCCGAAGAATCGCAATTATTCGAATGCGTATTTGTGGAGAAAGGGCAGAATCGATTCTTATTCATCTTACGCGATACGATGAATGACGTAAGATATTAAATGTCAAAAAATATTATCTATTTTTACAAGTATCGACAGCTGAAATTTACTAAAATAATCAACGTTTTATGAAAATGTTAACAACATTGAAATAAACACTAAAATATTGGGTTTCGTAAGAACTAGCAAATTTACGAAATTTCCATTTCAAATTGATATTTCTCTTGTAAGTAAACAAACAACTCTTTTAAACAATTTGAAATTTTTATTTTAAAATAGGTCGGTAAATATCGGTGGCAGCAGTCCAAACTTCAAATTACTGGTCACATGTGACCGACATATTTCTATAGTACTCGATGCGTCGTCACTTGAGAGTCGAGTGACTCGTCCATTCAAAGGTACACGTCACCTTGAAACACCTTCTAAACATTTTTATTTTTACATTTTTAAAATTTCTGGACATTTCTCAATCGTTTCAAACGCACAACATTGAAATGTTCCAATTAGAAACTATAAAATGACCCAATCCTATCATTGAATATCACAGTTTTTAAGGAGACTTTAAACACTTTGTCTGAAAATGGTGTTTTCCCAAGTAACGCGCACTCTCAATGAAAAATGTTGCACAGATTGATACACTTTTTCTCAGTCAATCCATTACAGACCTGCGATGAAACCCTACCTATTTTTTTCATTGTTGGTTTTTTTCAATTACTATTTATAGTTTTTGAAATGGAGATCTGAAACACTATTTCAGGTTTTCCGAAAATTGAATCCCCTGGTGTGATATTTTTTACCCTTAAATAGACGGTCAGTAATACCTCATAGTTATTTTTTACCAAAAAGAAAAAATTAATAGGGAAACTCAGTTTTTGGTGTTGTAAATCTGGGCACAGTGTGTCAGAAATTTTTTTTAAAAAATTAAACAATTTTTTTATATAAAAAGATTTTACAGAGAGAAAATTCTAGAAATCACATGTATTTAAAGAAATAATTCTAAAGATACGAGGCGCAACCAGAAAGTAAGTTTACTTATTTAAAAGAAGAAAAAAAGAACTCACACTTTCAGGGACATATTTTTAGCAACAAGTACAGCCATGTTTCAACTATTTTTCAACATAACCATCACCAGAATGGAGACACTTGTCGTATTGGGGCATTGACTTTTATATCCCTCTGTCGCCCGTGAATGGAACCAGCCGTCCCGTCCCAGAATACCCTGCACATCCCTTTCTATACAGACAGCGTCTGTTTCAATTGGGTCCTGACCGAAGATCCACTATGACGGTAATGCATCGACTGCTGCTTGGTTTCCGGAGTAAAGTGTGAAATCCGAGTCTCATTGCAAGTGACGATCCAGTAGAGGAACTCGTCGCCGTCGTCGTGATACCGCAGCAGAAATGTCAGGGCTGTTCCTGAGAGTTGAATTTTGTGTTCGGGTGTCCGTTTCGGCTCATAGACCTGACAGAGCTGAAGATGAATTTCAATCGGAGCAATGCTTTGTGCATTCGAGATCACCCACAGAACCCTGTAGGCTGCGGGAGAAAGAATTAAGAGTTTCCATTTCGGACCACTACTACCCAACTACTGGCAGGAATCGGAACCTGTCCAGCTGGCATATGAGTGATACGTCATAGATCTGTTACGCATGCGCAAATAACATGGCTAATTACGCTTGCTTTAAAAGGAAAACATACTTTCTGGATGCGCTTCGTATGATAAGATGAAAAATAAGGAAAAAATTCCATTTCAAGTTGTTTACATGGGATGAAGTATTTTTTTCTGAAAATGGAATGTACGTACCCGCATAGTATCCTCTTTGTCCATAAAGTTGTCGTACTGTTCGATAAAACACCCCGATTTGTTCTCGAATTTCTCCTTCGTTTCTTTCGACCACCAGTCCTTCAGGTTGCCCGCGTGGTCATACTGACTACCTGCAATCAACACAGCATTGGGACCGAAGTAAATGGAGAGCATTAAATACAGCGCGTCCGTCCTTAAACTCGTCTACCGTAGGAACTGTGGATCAGAAAGTTACGTAGAATTTTATTCCTAAATATCACTACCAGATGGCGTTTTTTCATGAATTTTACATTTAGTCATCATTTACTCTTGCTTTTAAAAAAAAAAGGAATACGAGAGGATATGTTCGACACGACGCCATCCTTTTCAGCTACCATTTGATGTCTCTATGACCTACACTATGACCCATTGTTCACCACTGCAATACTGACCCTGGTGGCGATCTTGGACGATGGTTCACGCACACTGGGCCACTCAACGAGCCGAGACGTGGAAGCGTCCATAGAGAATACTGCGCACTTTAGTGGCGCATCTGTCTGCCTTTGGTGGAGAAAAAGGGCTTCCGGAGCCATCTTCTGCAAAGCTATTTTACCCTCTGCCATCGCCGACCTAAATAAACTCTACCCCCTCCACACAGTGGCAATGGCTTGTGGTGGACCAATCTATTATTTAAGCCAAATATAAAAGAAAATCATTGACGTAATATCTGAGTTCAGTGATAAAAGATATTAAAATAGTGTAGACGATATTTAAATAGTTTAAAATATGAAATGATTCAATGAGATGTTGAAAGGAATGACGTCACAATGATTGAAAAAATTGTTATTTTTACCTATTTATTAAGTGATAAATGGATAAATTGAATCGCCCGCTCTTAACCGGGGAGAATAAAGCTCGAAATAATGGCATTAAACTCTTGAAAAGGAGGGAAGTGTTGGATTTCCAACGTTTTAAAGACGACAGTAATTTTTGCTGTGATATGAAGCATATTTATACAAATTTATGTTATAATCGGATCGATCGTTTTGGAGGAGATAAACTTTATTCGTTTTGAATGGATGCCTCTATCCATTCCAGGTCCAACCGCTTCATAAATTGGAGGACAGATGGACAGCCTAATATAATATTGGGGATAACGTGGTGGCAAAAAAAGTTTTTATTATTGCAGTAAAATTAACATAATATTGTGAGCATAATGAATTAAAAGTTTGTATGTAAAAGCACTTTTTGAAAAATGACAAACTAGTTTTCCAAAATAAGGTACGGAATGTTTTAAAGAAAAAACCTGAATTGTTACTTCTATGATGAATATCTCTTTTAAATTTTAATATCGGTCTTATATCTAGTTTCTATCCATCTTTATGTGCCTGAAGTCTGGATGTAAGCCCGAAAAATTATTTTGAGATATATTTTGTCAGCCAACGTTGCCTGTAAGATTAACCAATTCGCTGATATAATTTTTATTCTTCATGTCTGGAAAATTATTGTTTTTTTTGCATATATATTTGTATGTGTAAATAGCTCAAAAAAATTATGAACAAGATGAACTTTGCTACTTTTCAAAATACCTGTCCCCGATCCTAGTCAGAACAAGGTGAACTTTTCTACTTTTCAAAATACCTTTCCCCGATCCTAGTCAGAATAAGATGATTTTTGCTATTTTTCAAAATACCTTTCTCCGATCCTAGTCGGAACAAGAGGATTTTTGTTATTTTTCAAAATACCTTTCCTCGATCCTAGTCGGAACAAGGTGAACTTTTCTACTTTTCAAAATAGCTTTCCCCGATCCTAGTCGGAACAAGATGATTTTTGTTATTTTTCAAAATACCTTTCCTCGATCCTAGTCGGAACAAGATGATTTTTGCTATTTTCAAAATACCTTTCCCCGATCCTCGTCGATTAACCTAACTACGGTGACGTGCAACTGGAATTCGTAACAAACTTTAAACAGAAAATTTGAAATTACCATCGTTGTCGAAACCGTGACTGAATTCGTGTCCGATCACCGTGCCAAGGGCTCCGTAGTTTATAGAGCTAAAAAAGAAAACATCGAATTACAGGATCGCGTATAAAATAAGAATAAGATACATTAAAATAGTCCTTCCCTGCTTACATCTCACGTGGCACAAATGGATCGGTGAATGATGGTTAATATTTAAAACGTTCGATTTTAGATGTCTGACGATATTTAACAAGATAATGGGAAACTAAAATTTGAAATTGTTTATAAGAATTGTTTGTAATGTTTAGAAAGGGTATTTTGACATCATTTCATAAATTTGCCAGTTTTTACGAAACCCACACTTTTTGTAAATGTTTTTCTCAACGCTGTCGTCATTTAATGTCATAAAAATGACAGTAAACTATATTCAGCGATATTCGTAAAAATCAATATCGTTGACATCTCCCGACATTCAGTGCAACCCATGTGAATGGAAGTGAAACGATTCTGCCCTTTCTCCACTCCTAATGAGGAGTACTACGACTCATCGTAATTGTCACAAGTCAAGTAGAACTGGACTGTTGTAGACTTTTGTGGTGAGGGAAAATGCCAAGTAATGCGAATGTGCAACAAAGTTTCTAAAAAGCCTTATTTCAAGAAGAGAATGAATGAATTTGCTTCGTCAAACTGTCACTTGGTGAATGGACCCAGAATTGAGTTTCACGCAAAGAGGGTTTAATGTGGAAACATAATTTTCGTGCAAATGAACTTACAATAAAAAATGTCCGAAGTCGTGATTTTTTCCCCAATCTTCGATGAAAGACCAAACAGTCGGTTCGTAGGCCGTGCACTAGATACAGTTTAAAAAAATATTGCTGAACTATTCAAGTGTCATCCAATAGTTTCGCAGTGTCATCCAAAATTATTTTCTAATATATTTTAGTGGTTTTTATGTTTCATGTAAGCACATTATAGATTTTCATTATAAGAGTATCGTTACAGATTTTAAAAAGGAGATTCAACAAGAACATCTGACACCGATTTGTTTTTAGGGGATTTTATAAACTCATTCAACAGATATCTGCAAAATATGCGCAGTATTTTCTTATCTTCTTTAAGTGTCCCGCGCAACAAAATCGAGCAGGCTCTCTTCTCGTAGTACTGTTATCGTCAGAAAGACCCCTTAATTTGGGAACTTAAAGGGTAGGGCCACCCTTAACCTGCTAGATGTGTCAGTTAATGAACACGGTGATTCTTTCGCCGGAATCCCCCCCCCACCCGGGCATGGGGCCTACACCTTTAACGACTGAACTACTGCGGTTTTGAGGTTTTGTTTGGATCTCTACGGTCTATTTTTTTTTTCATGAAAGCGAGACATACTGCCTAAAGACGATTCCAAAAGGGTTTCGAACATTCATGTCACAGGGAGATGCGAACTCACGAACTTCGCTATAACCGTTTAGCCCTCGATCGTCCTGCGGTGGTGAGGATTGAAACTTTGATAAGCATATTAAACTTAGTATTGTCACTTCATAGGACATTACAAGCCAATTGTGGTCATTGAAGTGTTGCAACAATCAACTAAGGATTATACCCATCGTATTGTCATAGGCGACATAAGCGTCATAATGACGCCGGAGAGGGGAGCTTATGGTATCTAACTGCCATCTCTGACGTCATTATGGCACAGAAGTCACACGTGACATATCTCGACCGTAATCGGGTAGTACTCTAAGCGACAATTTGAAGCTCGCTGTTTTACCAAAATACCAGGTGATCCGAAAGCCATGACGAACTTTAAAAATGAATAATTCGAAAACGAATGAAGATACAGAGATAGTATTTACACCAAACGGATGAAAAAGATACCGGATTTTGTGTGGGAACTAAAAAATAGTTGTGTTGGCGACGAACAGATAGCACTATAGTGTTTTATAGCACCAGAAGATGATTTACAAATGAATAAATGTTGACAACTTACAAGTCAACTTAATTACAGTTAATTAATACTACAGTGAATGTTCAATGTGCCGTCCATCCTTCAGAACTACAGCTGTGAGACCAGTGGGTCACCTTGGGACACCTTTATTTTCAGGCTTAATTTGCAACCAGGAATTAGTTCTCATGTGTATTGATAGATGGCCTTCCTCTTCACTTCTCAAAGAATTTTGATGAAGATAGTGCTTATAGGTAAGGAACAATTTCATTTTCTTTGTTTTGAATCACCCAAAATTACATCAATGTGCATTTTAAAAAGTAATTTTTTTGAAAAAAAAATTAAAATATTTAAAAAAAGTGTATTGTTATGAAAGAAAATTCATTTATTATTATTTCTATGCTAATAAATAAATTGTATTGTTAAGCCTAACTGTATAGTAGTTACCATAAGATACTATGTAAAATGGGACAGGTTGGGACACACATAGATGGGGTACCTTGGGACATTTTAAAAAGTGTAAACAAATATCAATTCAAGCAAAATAATCAATATTTTGGTGCCTAATTTTTAATTGATTTAACATGTCAAAATATTAATTTATTAATGTCTTTTTTTTTTCAGAAAAAAATGGTGAGAACAAGAAAAACAAAGTATTCTGTTGTAAATGCTAATATGCTTGAATCAGCTGCAAATATAAGATTTGTTAAAAAATGTATTAACTTGAACAATTTTCAGCTATTTCTCTTTTATAACAGTTAATAAAAATAATTTGAACAGTATTTTGTATTTGTTGTTTAGTGTCCCAACCTACCCCCTACAGTGGGGCAGGTTGGGACATTGGAAAGGTATTTTATTTCTTTTATTACTCTTTAACTAAATGAGATATTAAGTAGGTTTAATGTTTATAAGAAGCAGATATGATGATAATATATGCATGCATACTTATTAATTATTTATTAGCTTTAAAAAAATTCATAAAAATGTTTAACTGAAAAGTGTCCCAAGGTCTCCCCTACTAACATTTCTTGCGTTATGGCAGACACAATTCGGTGGATGGCATCTTTAGCGCTGCTAGCGTTGCTGGTCCTACATCAAAAATCCGTCAGCGCCATCTGTTGTTCGCCAAAGGAACTATTTCCATTGCGTTGCTACACAAAACCCGGCTTATTTTCAATTTCTTTTTGTGGAAAGCGCATCTTTTTATATTTATTCGTTTTCGAATTATTCATTTTTGAAATTTGTCCTGACTTTTGGATCACCCGGTATATTCTTTCGTATCGATATAAAGATCTACGATATAAAAAGTTCAGCTTCGTGCTTTGGAGTGCCACCTGCGCAGTGGGGAGGTGCAGTGATGTACGAAATGCGTCGCCATACTCACTCGATCCTGTTATACTTGTAAAAGGGATAGCCCAAGATGCCGACAGGAAGCACTGAAAAGAGAAAAGTCAGGGGTGGATATTTGAGGAAGAGAACGTCTCGCCGTAGGACACGACTTGATTGAAAGAGTGTAGAATTCACAGTGCATGTTCGTTCGGAAGGGTTCATGAAATTGTGATAGTGTGTGACGAGGGAAAGAGGAGCGAAACAAACATGACATCCATGGTTACAATAAAAACGTTCGTTAGAGTAAACTATTCCAATTTCATTTCTATTTTATGATTGCGTAACGTTCCTTTAATTAATGTCACAAAGGAAACGAGATTCCAATTCTATTTAAGAAATTCCAATCATCAAGAATTCAATCTGTTTTATAGTACAGTGGGATCGGGGTTCTTGTTATCCATCGCTTATTGTTATGAAAATCACTGGGTCCCGATTTTCTCCATTCATTTGTATGTGAAAAATATAGCTTTATGGGATCCATTTTCGAACCTCTTTTTAACTGTCAAAGGAATATTCACTATGGATTCAGAAGGAACCCATTCTTTTCTTTCCATTCGCTGTTGTTTGAATTTCCGAGAATTTTCCCTCTTCCACTTAGGGAAATGGGGAATGAACAAAGGAGTGGGGTTTGACACGTTCCTGGAATTTTTCAGAAATAAGTACAACCTTCTGGCGGTTAAGAGTTGTCAGATAAGCAGAAGGCAACACATTCTAATTGGAACTGAGGAACACCGTGAAGAGGTATTAGACACGCGTTCCAAAAGTGAAAAAAAATATCAAAATGGACGACATCGAACAATTTGTTGTTAAAAAAGACAATGTAAAGAAAAATATCAGGTTATTTTTCAAAAACTCAATTTTTTTTAAACTTTTGTATTAAATTAAGTTCTTTTGAATGTCTTTGTTCCATTGATTTTTATTAAATACGTGCATTTATGCATATACTTAATAAATTATACTTTAATAAACTTAATTGTGTTGAATATATTTTTTAATATCTTTTAACACGAAAAAATATTTCAGTCCCATGAGTATAGTATTAAAGGATTTACACTGTATATCTATCTATCTATATCTATATCTGTCTGTCTGTCTGTATATATATATATATATATATATATATATATACAATATATATATATATATATATATATATATGTGTGTGTGTGTGTGTGTGTGTGTGATACAAAATACAAACGATTATACTCTGAAAATACAAACGAATTAGTATATTTAATTAATACATTTGTATCATGTAGTATACATATTAAACTGAAATGCATTTCACACAATAAGTTGTCCAGTCCTCATTATTATCGATTATGCAAGAATCACTTTAGCATTCGATTTTGACTTGGAGCGGCGTTAACCCCATTCCGGTAGGTCCTCTACATTTTGTAACACTTTATAACGTGCTTCTCGACGATCGACTCCAACTTTATCATGGCTACATCTGCACGAGACATTTTGAGTCCGTTTGGATTGTAACAAAGATACACTGCCTCAAAGCGGTTCGCATACGCGGCACTCATTTTGGAATGGTGGATTAAAACACAACAAAACAAATCGAACAAAGAATATAACCATAAAGCATTCTTCTCTAATGTTTGAAGAACATGTGCAATTAAACCGGTATCTGCTCGCTATCTATTGACAAGCTATGAGCGACACTCTCTTATGGAACACACTGTGTATATGTATATATATATGTGTGTGTGTGTGTGTGTGTGTGTAAAATTTTCAAAAATTTCAGTTCTGTTTCCTAATGTAGGAAAACGCTTTAATTCAAGAGCGCAACTGTTTCCGTTTTCACCCGTTTCAAAGTTACATATCTTTATTTCATGTAGCTGTCATGGGGTCCGCATGATTCTATTGAATCTTGAGCCACGACTTTGTAAAATTGGGTAACCATTATACAATACCCGTTCATAGGCATTCAGGAATGTGAAATTTACGAATCCGCTAGGAAACGGGCTTTTGTGAGCAGCCGTTTATGCGGATATTATTTATTATTTATTTTGTTTGCAGCTCTCTAATGCGTGGGTTAAAAGAGTGCGAATGTGTTTGTTTTATGAGCAAGATTAAATGGCTATTTTCTCTTTCATATTGTTGTTGTATATATTGTGACGTTAACAGCGAGAATAATTCCTCCCCTTTACATATAATGATATGTTGTGATGTCACTACACCCCATTGGCTTCACAAACAGGTTTTGTTTAAGCCCAGGGCAGGGCGACGACTTTGTAGTGTAGTGTCTGGGTTTTTGACACTACACTACAAAGGGTTTTCGCTTCGGCCACGCCTTGAGATGTCCGAGGTGAATTGGAATGTCGGATGGGACAACGAAATGTCAGATTGTAAGGCGCCACCGAAGGAAGCAATCAGAGTCTACTAGAACGGTGACGCTGAAAGAAAAAGTCAATGGGAAGAGGCGAAAGGTGACATTAGGCGGCGCGAGTTTTTGGCCGGAGAGTCCCCAGGACAGGAAACGAAGAGAGATTCGATTTGTGGCGGTTGGTTTTTTGGAGAGCTTTTCACTAGCTTTGTGTGGGACTCAAGGAGACCCCTGTACAACGGTATCTGTCAGCAGATTGTTTTTAGGTTTCCTTTGACTTTTAGGTCCACACCATCCCTGGGATTTCCTTTTGGAAAATTTACCATTTTAATCAAGAATAAAAGTTGTTATTGTTTCTGAGCTGTACGTCGTGTCCTAACCACTTCGAGACCCCCCCGCTACCCGAGGATCCCATGACGTTACAATATTTAGAGACAAACTCTGTAATATTTCCAAGACAATTGTTGAAGTAAACAAATTTGTTTTGCAAAACTTTAAAAAAATTATAAACTGTTTTATACGTATAAACGTTTGTGGTTTTCATAAGTATATTAATTTTATATAATGGTAAATTTGATATTTTTCATTACCTCTCCCGATTCTCGAGTACCTATGTGGACACCGAAGGAAAATGGTGCGATAGGGGACAGGGCCTACTGGGTCCTCTCTACATTATTCTTGACAGAGTGTTCACAGTTTCCTTGAGAGGCAAAAGGGTTAAAATGAAAATATCTCTTACAGTCTGAGTTCGCCCTTCATTGTAAAACGATGAAACGTATACGTACCTATAAAGTTGGATTTGGCAACGTAGAAAGCATTCACGATGATAGAAGGAGGAAGGTTCTGTAAATCTCTAATGAAGAATAAGAAAAGAAAAGCATTTTAAGAAAACACACACACACGTGTACACGAATACTTTGGGACGACTTCGGTCCCATTTTGAACTTCGCTGTTTCCAAACTAGCCACTTGGGGCCAAACAGGAGATTGGAAACAGCCCTAAATACAAACGAGGCATATCTGGTCGCAGGGAAATGACGAAAGTGGATGTTGGATCCAATGCGTCTCGTAAACCCTTCTCTAAATACACGAAGAAATGGCTCACCTTATGACCACCTGTCAATAACGAGGTGGCGCTCAACACAGCTTCAACCCGCCTTCGCATGGATGCCACAATTCCTTGGTAGTTAGACGGAGACAGATTGCACAACGGCGATGCAAATCCGAGATATTGCGAATGGGTGGTCTTGGAACTCTGAGCTGCCGTCTCATCACATCCCAAATGTGTTCTATCGGATTGAGATCCGGCCAGGACATTAACTGGAACTCAGCATCGTGTTCCTGGAACCACTGCAACACAAATTCAGCCTTGGGGCACGGGGGACTCTCCAGCAGCGGTTAAATACCACTTCCACCTGATCACGTGCCTTTCACGTCATCCAGGCGAGTTCATTGCAAAATGTAGGGGTGGTCATAATGCTTTGTCTCTTGAGTGTATTTTCCTTCCCTATCATTGGCTAAAAGGTTTCGTCGACACAATAAGAAAACACCGAAAAGAAATTTTCCGTGAAATAAGAAAGTGAAAACCCAGTTATATGAGACTATTTTATCGAAAAATAAGAAACTTCATTCACTGTATATACGACAAAAGATATAAAAAAAGTCATCGTACTTAGCACTTTATACCCAAATGTAATAATAAATTAATAAATAAGAAAAAGCTTGCAGAAAAGTTTTACAGAGTTTTACAATAAAACGAAATGCGGAGTGGTTACTGTTTATCAGATGGTCAATATTCTTCACGCAGATGGGTAGTGCATTTGTTTTTAATGGGCTGGATGTGGTAGGAATAAACGCGTATGGAATGCCTACAAGGAATTGCAGGGTAAAAACATTATAAATTTGTAAGAATTTTGTACCCTATGAGCCATTTTTTTGCAGCCGTAGACCCTTTTTTGTATCTGGAAATCCACCCCATTGACCCCTCAACCCGGTTTCTTTTGAAAAATATGAGCGGCGACGGAGCTCATAAAATTATCGGACGTCTCGTTCTGTTGCAGGGAGGCGGTAGATTAAAGAAGGGGGAAGGTAATTTTCAGAGAGACCGCCTACGAAATGGAATGATCTTCTATGTGGAAGATTCTTTTTTCGAAGAGGATCGAATTAAGATAAGCTGACAACCGAAGAAAGAAACAGCAGGAGTGTTGT
The DNA here is from genome assembly GCA_032207245.1 of Pardosa pseudoannulata. Classification (NCBI taxonomy): domain Eukaryota; kingdom Metazoa; phylum Arthropoda; class Arachnida; order Araneae; family Lycosidae; genus Pardosa; species Pardosa pseudoannulata. The sequence goes on along the minus strand of JAGEOH010000231.1, from coordinate 12,789 downwards.
AATGTACTTACAACCTCTACACCAGTGTTCGTTACAAGGGGAAATACAGAGAGAATATAATACTTTATATTGAGATTCAGACATTTATTCTGCACATTCATTTACAAATAGATCATATATCATAATCATCAATTATTCATGCCTTATATTTACACTATAATTATTACAACTCTATCACGCTGTTAAATTATTAACAGAGGCCTAAGTTAAGTGACTGTAAATATTATATTATCTTTACCTATATTAAAGGCGCAGGGGAGCATGCAGGGGCTTTCCTCACGCGGTGTCGGTCAGGGCGCACGGGACGAGTTGGTGATAGTGAGTGGGGCGGTGCTGGTCCTTCAGTGGGTCCAAATGATCAGTCAGGGACTTTCCTCCCGTGGTGTCGAGACGAGTGGTTGCTGGTGGATCCTTGTCCACTTCAACTCCTCCTTAACTTCGTTTCCAAACTCCTCACCTCGGTTCCGATGCCCCTTTTTTCTCTCCCTCTCCAATCGCTTGCTTTCGGGAAATTTTCCCACATCTGCATGCTCTTCGGGAGTGCAGGTGGGCTCATTAAAATAGCCCCTTTTGTGCAAGCTGATATTATTTTTTTTTAGCCCTTGCTCCCATAACTTATGGTTACATCTCTGTGCGATCTTGACCGTTACGCTGCCATTCCGTGATCTATACCTTCTCTGCAGGGGTCCCTAAACTTGACGTGCACAATTGGAGTCCTAAATTCCTCCCACAGCTGTGCATGCACGTGCAGATCGCCGTGAGTACAAGGAGTCTGCCGTGTTAGTTCTGTGGAGAGTGGAGCTGACAACAAGACAACACCTTTCATTTGGAGAAGGGACTTTTTCCGATCCCAATGAAACGCATCGTCTGGCTTCGATTTGTAGAGACACCTGATCACGGTTGCGGATAAATCAGGCTCAGGGATACTGGAAAGAGGATAGTTCTATCCAATCTTGTTAATAAATTTTATGGTTATCCATTTAACTTCATCCCAGAGACATCGGCACCCTCTCTACCCCAGTAAAGTAAGCTGAGCGGTCACAAGCTAGGTTGATACACAGCCCCGCAATAGTTTGGTGCTTGAAAAGACATCGATTCTTCATTGAATTAGCAGAAAATGAAGAGAGCTTCATATACAAATTTTTTCTCAGATTTCCCTATAGAAATTGAAATCCAATACTTAAACTGTTTTATGAACGAAAATAAATATGCGAGGACTTTAAAGGGCTCTGTGTTTCGCGTGTTACCACTCCCAACTACCCCGTTAAATTCCTAGGCACGCTTTTCAAAAAGTAAGTACAACATTGACCGAAACTGTTTCATGTCATAGCCCAAGTCTGCGGGGAAAAGGATCCTTATTTGGATTTAAGAACTGTGCATAGTAACAATCTAAAATACAATGTAAAACAAACATAGGGGGCCTGGAAAAATAAAAGTAACGTACATTGTAACTCGAGATGCCACGAATCGATAACGTGCTTTAATAAAAATCAACGATCATTATTGTTGATTAATGTCGTTCACTACACATGTTTAATATTTCACTAAAATCATCCTTAAAAATATCCGCTTAAGTACCTAGTTCTTTTGTTAATGAGTGTCGAATGAGTCATTTGGCCTTCCATGACTACTATTGTGTTACATTCAGGATTTGATAATTAAAGGCTTTTAATATCTACACAATATTATTTCATCTTTTTACTGAAACAGTTAAGGTATTCCTTCTTTTAAGGAAATCGCACCACAGAGTTGTTATTTTTAAACGCCCTCCGTGAATGGAATGTCGCGAATTACCTGTTTTTCATATCCGTGATAGATGCGTTGCCCTGCAAAATGCTCACCAGACAAATATAAAACTCCACAAGTCATATTTTAGAACACTTTAATGGAAGCACAAATTAATAAATTCCCATCGTCGTGCGATCTCTCGAACACACCACTCATCCGTTCGAACACATTCTACGAAAGTAGCCAAAGTAGTAGTTCTTTTTAGCCTAGTAACAACAGCAGAGGGCTTACTCTGGACGTTGCGAGTGGGGTCGAACGTTCGTTGTGACGTCACTTTGACGTCAGCTTGATCATTTGCTTACATAATGTAATCATGCTGACGTCGAAATGACGTCACAACGAAGGTTCGAAACGAACCGCAACGTCCAGAGCAGGTTTCAGACTAAGGGGAGTAGTAGTTCTTTACAGTATCGTCTACCTTAGATTGAATCCAATGTCCATATGCTTCATTTCCCTGCGACATGTGTACCACGTGACCTTTTATCCCTCCGTGTTCATCAGCGAGACGTTGTTTCAGTATTACGCGTTTTGGTGTTATGTGTGTTAAAAAGACAAACTAAGTCTGTCGAAAGATATATATTTCCGAGATCATTACAGATTAACAACATTTACATTCACTTATAGATTATATTACTCTAACAATAAAATAAACTCATAAAATGGCATTCATTTCAATTTCATTTTTATCAGGAACTTAAAAAATATAATCAAAAGAATTTAAAATCATTATATAGGGTGTTTTTTCTTAGATTCTTCTAGCGGAAAAGAGCCGAAGTTTTTTGACAGGTCATTTAAAGAGAAAAAATCTATCGACAAGTAAAATCTATTACTCGTGTAACATAGGTGCTAAATACGTTTTCAAATAGGATTGATTCGTTTTTAAAAACTGAATAAAAATGACTACAACATGAAATCAATATATCCAATTTAAACTGATAAAATGAAAAAAGTTGTGTTTGTGCAAGAAGCCTAAACAGGAATATACCTACGTTAGGTCAAAAGAAGGCTAATGTTGGAATACCTCAGTTGGTAAACAAGATATTTTGTGAACTAAATGTCGCCCATTCTTCAAAAATTTCGAATTTTAAATAAGTTGTAGGACTTGTCTCCTATCCCTATCATGAGCAACATAGTACTGCGTCTTGAAAGCCAGCTGTTGGCTATTGGTTGTTTTACACAGAATGCCTATATAATGTTAGGATGGCCAACGAAATGACAGTGTACTGATTGAAGAGCCAACTGAATACGATGTACTGTTTGGAGGAACCAACTGAATGCCAATAGTTATAGACTCCTATTAATAGTAAACTGTTTAGCTGCATGACTGTTTTCTCCGAGTTTGGAGATAAAAGGCAGATTCTTACTCAAGTAACTCACTGAAGATGAAATGTAGTACGGCCACAAGCGCATATAAGAGCTATAATGATTATTGATTTAGTATGAATCAGCATTTTTTTTCGAACACTGAGAAAAGTGGGATGCAGTTGTACTGCGAACACAAGAATCGAATCCACTGCATTTTCATCCAAACATTAATCTAGAAATAGGACAGCCTAAAATCTAGAAATCGTAATCTAATCTAGAAATATCGTTGTAAACAACGTTGTCACCAAAGATGGCAGTGGACACACCACTTTCTCATTGCCGCTAGTCACACATGCGCGTAGCTGTAGATTGATTGCTTTTGTGCTTCTTAGCCAATGATATACCGTTATTTATGCAAGAGCTGTGAACAGAATACGTTGAGTCAAAATGAGGAATACTTGAGTTTGCTAAATGCCATTTCATTATTCTGTATATCCAGAGATCGTGATTAGATTTAGAGTTGATAAGTTACACTTACGTGTCATTTCTCCTTGCAGTTTGATTCCAAGGACGAACTTTGACGTCCGTCCTCAACTTACACAGCTGGACGACAGCTCCGAAATAATCGTCCTCTTTCAAGTCCAAAACCTTGTAAAGAGATAAAAGAAAAACCTGAAATCAGTGACTACAGCATTGTAAAGTAAAATTATGACAAGAAAACACTCTTCACTCTCTTCGGAATCCCTTAACTTTTTTTTCAATTCTAAAAATTAATCTATGTGTATGAAAAGTATACTAAAAAGTCGCTTTTGTTTTTCAAGAAGAAAAACAAAAATAGCACTACAAGGTAAAAATCTTGGTTGGAGGTTTTGGTCATGCTTTCAAATAGAGGGTGATGCTACGCAGTCCAAGCATAGTCGTATTAATGAGAAAATCAAGTGACAAACCTGGCCCATATGGCCGTGAAGCCCTCCAAGCTTATCCCAGTGGCGGTGGGCAGATCGCGAATATTGGGCCACTCGACCTTGTACGAGGGTTGCTAATTTCTGGCCTAATAATGAAAAAACAAATATGTAAGATGGAAATTGGTTTTATTGTTTTTCAAAATATTCTCCATGATGATCAATAAATACACTTTTGCATGTGTTTGAACCAATTTTCAAAGCACTTTCCAGTCCTATTGAGGTAACTCCAAAACATGCGTTTTGAATGCATCAACCGCTTCTTCGGGGGTCGAAAATCGTTGTCCAAGTAATTCATTTTTGATGTGTGGGAATAAGAAGAAGTCATTAGGTGACAAATCAGGGCTGTACGGCAGATGACCCATCAGTTCGATCTTCCGCTCCGTCAGAAATGCCTTTGTTTGAGTCGATGTGTGAGAGCTCGCATTGTTATGATGAAGAATGATTCGCCTGCTCTTCTGCTTTTTTCGAATTTCTCAGATGACTTCTGGCAAATAAATGGTCGTGTACCATTCATAATTGACCGCCCTGCGTTGCTCTAACGCCACTGTTGTCACATGACCGTTAATGCCGAAGAAACAGGCAATCATTTGTTTCGATGTGCTTCTTCCTCGAACAACTTTTGTTGGTTTTGCCTCGTCTTGGAAGACCCATACAGTTGATTGCTGTTTTGTTTCCGGCTCATATGCATAGATCCATGATTCATCACCCGTGTAGATGTTATACACAGCCTTTGATGTACCTTGAACGTATTTTTCCAACATTTCCTTGCACCAATCGACACGAGCCTTTTTTTGAGCGATTGTCAGATTATGCGGGATCCAACGCGAACAATTTTTTTAGGCTCAAATGTTCATGCAATATTTTATTGATGATAGTCATACTAATGTCCAAAAACGCCTCTATCTCACGGCATGTCACATGACGATCTTGCTTTATCAGTTCAGGCACAGTATCGATCTTTTTTGACACAACAACGGATTTTGGACGACCTGCACGGGATTCGTCCTGGATCGAACATCGACCACGATTAAATTCGTTATACCAATTTTTTACAGTGCTGTAGGATGGCGCTTTATCGCTGTATAAAGAATTAAGTTCATCGAAGCACTCTTGTCTTGACAATCCACGTCGAAAGTTATGAAAAATAATGGCACGAAAATGTTCACGATTCAATTCCATTTTTTGAAAGAGAAGAACTTTTCAATTTACTGTCAACAACACAAATAAAGCTATAATAGTAAATCGTCTGCTGAATTTATATTTAAAAATATCAAACTTTCAATTAAAATGGTCTGCGGTCGCCTAGCAACACTTACTGTTGCCAAGGCCAGAAATATAAATAGCAACCCTCGTACTAAACCCTTCGAAGAACCCGGAGAGCAGAAGTACAGACTTTTGTTCTATACCCTTATTTGAAACTTTTAAAAATACTTTTTTCACTTTTCCGATTTTTGTATCGAATTCGAAACGCTTAGATGCATAACCTTTATATTGTTCTTATTTCACATTTCGGAGATACGTTTTCATTAAACAGAGCATGCTTTTGAATTACTCAAATTATTTTCTCGAGAATTTTATACCGTGAAACGGCAAAAACAGTTTCCAAAACATCGTATAATTTTAAATTATCTTATATAAATAATATTTAACGTAATACCTAGTTTTGTTAGTATATATATTCAAAAGATAAAATGAAAAATAAAAGCAAGTGTTATTGTGCTGGTCGCAAACTGTTTTCTAGGATTATAGAGGACTAGCATACAGTCCGTCATATGACGAGATACGTAAAATTTTTAATTTTCCAGAATAGTAAAGTACATTGTGAAGCAGCTAAAAAAATGATTTGCTTTTTTTGGCTGAGAATGATCTGGTACAAGCTCAAGAATTTGTTTTTATTCCTACTCCTTTATAGTCTCCCGATACGGTGAATGCAGTTTAGAATCAGGTTGAATTCATTTAGAGAGATAATTCAAAGGTTTCTTAGCTACGTCGAAATTATTGTTAAGTTCTTCCCAATTTTTTGCCACAGTCATAGAATGGAACTATCTTTTCCACTACACCCTGGAAATAGATAGAATTTGTTTTTAATTCCTATGACAAAATTTAATAGGGGGTTATCAGATATGTACCTAATCTATTATTTAAGAGAAATGTTATTTACGTAGTATCCAATTTCAGTGATAAAAAGTAAAATAATAATGCAGACGATATTTAATTTAAAATAAGAGATGATTCAATGAGATGGTTAAAGGAATGATTTCATAATGCTAGAAAACAATGTTATTTTTGTCTATTTATTATGTGACTTGCATATAGCCCATCACAAGACGCAATCAGTAAAATTTTTAAATTTCCAAACTTGTAAAGTACTTTATGAGGCAGTTAAAAAAAATTGTTTGTTTTTTGGCTGAGAATTATCTTGAAAAAAACAATCGATGACCCAATTTAAAACGATCACACATGTACCTAATCTATTATTGAACCCAAATAGGAAAGAAAATTATAAGGCGATTTCACGCAGTAGGGCAAATTCTCGACTTATAACAATTCTGGCTTTCGTTTCAAACGGAAGGGCAGTTTATGGTTTGTCTATTGGCTGTTGCAAACAGGAAAATCAATGGGAAGGGCATTATAGTAGTTTGTGACGTTGCGACAAATTGCCTTATTTACGTCAATATCTAAGTTCAATGATAAAACGTATGAAAATAAGGCATAATTTAAATAATTTAAAATAAGAAATGATTCAATGAGATGGTTAAAGGAATGACGTCATAATGCTAGAAAAATGTTATTTTTACCTATTTATTATGGGATAAATTGATGAATTGAATCGCCTGCTCTTAACCGGGGAAAATAGGAGTTGAAATAAGGGCGTTAAAAGGTCGAAAAGAGGGGAAGGGGTGGATTTCGAACGTTTTAAAGAAGGCAGTATTTTTTGCTGTGATAGGAAGCCTGTTTATACCAATTTAATTTAGAATCGGATCAATAGTTTATGAGAAGATAAACATTACTCTCTTTGAATTTTGCTAACTATAGATGCCTCTATCCGTTTCAGGTCCAACCGCTTCATAAAATCGAAGACAGATAACTTAGGCTATTAGTATATAGGAGATTTAATACCGTAAATTGTCGAACTGAGCTGCTAACATTGTATAATTTTAACTAATTGTATTAATTTAACTAATTGTATCCAGTTTAGTTTTTACATAAATTCTAAAGGGAAAATTTGAAAAGTGGAAAATTCAAATATGGTCTAAATCTAAAGTGGAAAATTTAAAGCAACTGGTTAATACTCCTTGCACTACGAACGTTTTCAAGGAATATTGTTGAAAGACTATTTTTATCCAATAGTTTCACATTTTAGCAAACTTTTCTTTTTCGATATATGCTTCCGTCTTTGCATGTTCCGGATGTATATTTTCATTCTAAAAATGTTGTTAAAAATTGATACTTTTTAAAATTGAAATTCAACGTCCTTGATAGTGAAAGTTTGCTAATGCATCCTAAAATCAAGCGTAAAAAAAAGAAAATGCTCGCTTTAGAAGGAAGGTTTGGTGAGCTACGATCTACTGTTTTGCACACGAGGGCTAATGAGACCGGGACCTACTACTTAAAGCCGATTCTGAACGCCTGGTTATGCGGCATTCATCTAAATCTAAATATCTATAAAGAATGCCTCTAAATCTGTTGTGATTCAGTGTTTATCAAATCCAAACTCAAAGAAAGATTCAACGAGAAAAGTTAAGAAAAATTTAATAAAGAAAATTGAAGTTAAATTTACGCGTCAGCTATCCATGGAATCAAACTCTTATCTCTCTTATCTCTAGAGCGCTATAGACGCGCTTTAGGAGGAGAAAAAATAATACACAGTAGTAAGCGCATGCGCGTTGGACAGTTAGCTAAGTGCTACACAGTTTTCGTCACAAGTGACTTATGGAAGAAAGAGTTCAAGCGGTTCTCGTCGGAACACCGCCTACGAACATAAATGCTACTATGGGATTCGGAAACCGACGATCAGCGCCCTAACCAATCGGCCATCGTTCGCTGAAGATGGGTTTAGAGAGCTACATTCTACTGTTTAAGCTACACCAGAATTAACGATACCATGGTCTACCGTATTCGAACGGAGGGCCGAATGGTCGAGGGGATGCTCTCTGGTACCCGAGTTCGAACCCCTTTAAGTGCATGGATGGTCGCAGCCTGTTCGGAATCGGCTTTAAGCAGTAAGTCGCTGTCACATCAGCTTTCGTTTTGCTGAAATTGAACGGGGGAGTAGGAGGAACACGAGACTACCATCTTAGATGGGTTTAGGGACACCACCGCCAGGGTAACAGGCCCGCACTCAATTGATACAATTCTTCATAAAACAGGAAAATATTAAAGAATGTACATATACATTTAAAACATATCAATCATTAAATTATTTCACGCATACATTTATATTACGTATAAATAAAATTTTTCCTACCTCATACATTTCATACATTATTTCATACATTTTATACAAACGAGCCCTATCTTACGTAATGAATTCATAGTCGAATAAAAATAAATGAAACCCCAAGTTTAATATATTAATAATACGTTTTTGAACATATGTTTTATTATATGTCTATTGAACGATAATACAGAGGCTGTTCGCACATTTTTTAGGCGATTTTGGTTAGCTGTGTTAAAAAAAATCGTTTGTGCAAAATCAATAACTGCAAGTGTATTCTGTTTTTAAAAGTCAAAACGATCGTCTGCGGCTGGAGAGGTTTCTTTTTATTCAAAATGGCGATTTTAACGGAGCAATGGGGTCGAGGGTTATATTTAGGCTCTTTCCGAAGAGAAGTATTCATATTCCGTTATCCAAAAACAGTGTAAGAGTCATGGTTTTGGGATATCTAAAGCACCTATAGGCAAAATCGTCCAAAAGAAACGACAGAAAACGTCAAATGGGACAAAAATTCAAAACAAGTATCCAAGTAAAAAAACGGCCTAACCCATCGGCGACAGAAGGAAGGTATGGTGTGTCCACATCAGATATTTTACTATGAAATTTTATTCCCACATTAGGCTGCTTGCGATACAAGCTATATTCCTATAGTTTTTACACTACAGGTATTTGTCCGGTACCAGGAAACCCCCTGTTACAACTCTTGTGTTTTTTCGCACGCTTGGGCGTACAAAACAAGGTGTGTGGTACGCTGGCGTTGTGTATGACCTAGCTTCCTTTTGTTTGCGTTCTATGTTTTGAAGAAAAATACGAGGTGCATCCAGAAAGTAATTTTCCCTATTTAAAAGAAAAAAAGAACTCACACTTTCACGGACATATTTATTGGCAACATGTCGAGCCACGTTTCAGCTGTTTTTCAACATAACCATCACCAGAATGGAGACACTTGTATCGTGGGATCCACTTTTATATCCCTCTGTCGTAGAATTCTGCCGCCCGTTAATGGAACCAGCATTCCTGTCCCAGAAACACCGTGCACGTCCCTTTCCGTACCGACAGCGTCTGTTTGAATTGGTCCTGACCAAAGTTCCACTAGGATGCCATTGCATTGACTGTTGCTCGGTTTCCGGGTGTAAAGTGCGAAATCCGAGTCTCGTTGCCCGTGACGATCCTGTCGAGTCACTCGTCCCCGTCGTCGCGATACAGTAGCAGAAATGTCGGTGCTGCTCCTAAGCGTTGAATTTTGTGTTCGGCTCATACACCTGACAGAGCTGATGATGGCGCAATACTTTATGCATTCCAGATCACCGACCGAACCTTACAGGAGGCTAGAGAAGGAATAAGAGTTTCCATTTTGGACCATTGCTACCCCGCTACTGCCTCGAATCGGGACTTGTCCAGCTGGAATAGGATTAATACGACATAGATTTGTTACGCATGCGCAATTGACAAGGCTAATGACGTTTACTTTAAAATGGAAAGCATCGGGGAAACTATCTTTCTGGATGTGCCTCGTAAAATGGAAAAAGATATTGTCGCCTCATTATGGACCCTAGTTCTTCGCCGTCTGAAGTGTAAGAACTTTTATTCAGTTTAGTGAATAATTTCGCGAAATCCGAACTTCTTTTGCAGTTCTTACCTTTGCGTAGTACTGGTCCAACATGGCATCGTCAGCAATCCATTCCAGATGACCGATGAGATTTTCCATACTTTGCAGCTGTCCAAAAGAGACGGTAATCAGTGAGTTTTCTTCCATATAACACATCTAAATAATTTAGAATCGAATGGATGATCTGGAAAAAATTCTATTCTGAATGTGAGAGAATGGAACTACTTTGATATACCCCCCAAATCGGAAATTTGGCGTATTTTTTTCTCGCCAAGAAAAGTACCTGTTTTTGGCGCTTTTTTCTCGCTAAGATGGATTCTTGCTAAATACAAATAATTAATACATAAAAAATACGGAATCATTAAATATAAAAAAAGAATATCTAAAACATACAATAAATACATAAAAAATATAAATAAATGACACTGAATAACATATTATATGCAATTTATACAAAAATTTTAACAAATACATTTGAAAATACGTGTCGGTAATAAAAAGAATTATTTATACAGCAATTTTGAATTCCTCCCAATTTACCCCAGCAGCAATTTCGATAAATTTATTGAAACAATCAACATTAGCCTCTAAACATGATTTACGAAACACGTTGAAAGCTAAAAGATAAAAATAATCAATATGAAAAAATATAATTGGAAAATACAACCAGATTTGCAGCAAAATACAGCAAGTCAGAAATCCGCTTGATCACTTCCAAAGAAATGGCGAATGAATGAAATGGCGGTAAAACGTATATGAAATCCAAAAATTGTTGCCACAAAACTTAAAAAAAAAACTCAAAAAAAAAATGGTACAAAATACAAGAAAATACTAAATTTGGCAACAGCAAAAACCTAAAAGCTGAAAAAACCTAAATTGGCAACACCAAAATAAGAAACAACAACCCTAAAAAGTCCGTAGGGAGTGCCAGATTTGGCGCGTAATTTTTTGGGGGTATATCAAAGTTCTACTGAGAGAATGCTTAAATTGACATCGAATCAAAAACAGAATGTTTTAATAGAGACTTTTCGACTTCATAAATTAAGTATCTGGTAATAAATGTTTTTTTATATTTAGCAGTTAAACTGTTCAAAATTATGCCAAGTAAAACTATTCGAAATGTTTAAGGAAGAGTTCTTACAGCAGAAACATAAAAATTAAAAGTAGGAATGAGTAGTTTTCTGGAAGTTTTTCTAATCCGCTTCAATGGCTGTAAAATAATAAACCTGAGAAATTCTATGGATGATTTCATCTGTTTTTCGGTAAACTATCATCTTGGTAAAGACAGTACCTTGGGAAAAAAATCAACGGTGTGTCCCCTGTGATGAGGTGATTTAGAACAGTAATATAATTGATTCATTCATACAGGAAGTAAAATGCTCGGGATCTAAATCTGACCTCATCACATCTTTGTAAAACGACAGAGGACCATAAATTTATATTTTACGGATATTGTTGTCTTGTACGGGTTTCTGATCCCAATCCCAGATTAGGATCCCGTCTCCGTACTTGACATTAAATAAGAATGTACCTTTGTGGAGTATTTATGAGTCCCTAAGGGACAGTGCCCAATTAGAAGAGATAAGGTTTTTCACGTTGGCGGTCTCAAGGCGGGGTTTCAGCAGACCAATGAGATTCTTACAACTATCCCGATAGGAAGATAAGAAGAAAGAGGGGACAAGGTTGAAATAAATAAAATAAGAAAAATCTAAAAATTGAGAAGAGGTTCGGAAGTCCCAAAAAAGGTGTTCGAGAGTCGAGACTAGAGGAGAGTCCGACAGAAGGTGTGTTCGAGAGTCGAGACAAAGAGAGGAGTCCGACAGAAGAGTTTTGGAAGTCGAGACGAGGAGAGAGTCCGACAGAAGGTGTTCGACAGTCCAGACGAGGAGAGAAGTCCGACGGAACGAGTTCGAGAGTCCAGCCAAGTCCGACGGGAAGCGTTCCTACATCCAATAGCACGGCCGCACCCAGGAGGAAACCCCGGAGCAGACGGACGAAATATCCGTAAATATCCATCAACCAGCAGTGTTCCGGGCACACCATCTTTTCTTCCCAAAGGTACCCCCTTTTACATACATTTTTGAAATTGAGATTAGGTCCTCTCTCTATTTACAAAATTACTTAAGTATAAAAAAGTTGCTAGAACTTATTTAGAAGATGTTGACAAAGCTTATTTTATGAAAATCAGCATCAGTTTTGTATGTACATAGATGTATATATATTATAATAAACTTTTTTATATTAAGCTAGTTTCGGATGCTGTTAATTTAGCTTTTAGTTTATCTTCATATTTATGTCTGTAGTTTCTCAGATCCTGTGGTTAAATTTAGTACAAAAATACTTTTCACAACGCAATCAAAATAAAATCACCACTATACATTTGATCACAGGTTAATACTCAAATATAAACGAGGACTACACGACATCCCCGAATCCAAGAAATACTTGGAAATTTGAGAAGACTAGAAAATATTTTTGAGTACTTATTCTAAGACGTAGATGTAATCAATTCAATAGGTGGCCATGTTAAAAATACCACTGCTGACTCAAGTGGAAGAAGAAAGTAAAAGAGCCCATCTGCAACACAATGTTACAATACGGGATTCATTAGACAGATTTTTTCCATCTCTGTTTCACTCTATACAAAAATAATCTTATATATTAAAATCTGATTGTAACTATGT
>JAGEOH010000230.1:0-70323 GCA_032207245.1 Pardosa pseudoannulata | reverse complement strand
CGCATAACTAAAAACTAGTCATAACAAATAACCAAACATATCTACAATAATTTGGTTGAGTTTGTTTTAAATTTAGAGATATCACGAAATACTGACTAAGCATCAATGTTCTAGTCTAGACATATCTAACAGAGGTGCTCTATTATTTGACGTTGTTCATTTTGGTAAAAAATAAATCAAACAAAATTGCTTACCATAAGTAATTGATAAAGCATTTGCAAAATATTTATAAAATGTGTATGTGTATGCATCTATTAACTTATATATTTGTAAATAAATACACATGCAAACATACACATATATATGTGGGCAATAAAATTAATCCATCTCAAAAGCAATGGAAGACACAAAAATAATCATTGATGAGCATTGATGAGAATTCCTTTATTTTCTTATTAGCCCTTGTGTAGCAAATAAGTAGACCATAGTTCTCCAAACAAAATCAAATAGAGAAACCTTTATTTTCTTTTCAAAACATCATCATGATTAAACTAAAATCCATTATGGCTTTTTGCCATTTGCAAAGGAACATGGACACTTTATCATCCCACACCAACTTTTTAAACTTCTTTTGTTAAGTTTGTAATTGATGGTACAATATACATACTAAGGCCAAATGAATGACACTATTCCATACTCCCATTATATCCAAAATATTTTCAAAAATATGTTAAAAATATCTTTTATTTTGTCTGTTTAAAGAAAGAGATGAACTTTGAGTTTAATAATTGATCAGACTAATTTTCTGGCATTGCACACACACATATGTATTATAGGTTCATGTGTGTATAAAGCCACAAAAGTCCCACAAGATGTTAAAAATTAATAAAATCTTTATAAAACTTGGTCAAGAACTTTAACATTTTTTTATGAAGATTCCAATTCTATAGTATATGGAAGTCTTTTAAAGAGCATCTCCAACACCCCTAACCTGACATTATGATTATAATCCAATAAGCAGATTAAAGGGTCATTGCCATTAGTTTATGTATTGGGTTATACTGAAAAAGAGTTAAAAGATTTCCTCTAATTAATTAGAAATGAGGAAAATGATTGAAAGAAAGCTATTTCAAATAAAAAAAAAAAAATCTACATGCATAAGCAGTTAACTATGAAATGAGTTCACTTAAAACTTTTCTAAGTTCAATACTTATTGTAAATTAAATTAAATTAAATTAAATTTCATTCTAATTGATATTATGTATGGTTTTTATGCATACCAAGTAAGTCATAAATTGAATGCAAAAAGGATTTTTTTAACTGTTTTATTTCATTAATTTATATACTAAAAAAATCTCATTCAATTTCTAAATGCTTTTAATTAAACTATCACCCTGTGTTTATGATTTATGAGCAGGTTTATGAGACCTGTGTTTTCTGTTTCATCATTCAGAATATCTTGTAATATCATTTTCATTCAGAAAATGGATATTGTATAACTTTCTTATTGGCAAAGTTACAGAATTCTTTTTTACTTAGTTTTATTTACTTAAAGAATAAGAAGTAACACAGAGAATTAAATATTTTTAATTGTATTAAGTTTCAGGAAATCTGTTTTCTTTCCTTTTAATTATTAATCATAACATTTATTTATGAGTACTTTATAATACTTTGCTTAGTGAACTCATGGAAATATTTTGTAATTCCAAATACATAATTTTCATTGATGTGAGTTTCCATTTTGTGCCATTATCTGTATAACATTTCTTTACATTTTGTAATTTTTATACTTTTCCATTAGTGACTGTTTTTCTAATTGTCATAATCACCCCGGGATATATGCATGCTTGAAAGTATCATAAATTAAGGGTACACATAAGAAAAAGCTTAAAATCTTGAATTGTAACAGCAAGATTATTTCAATGATTCTTTTTAAACTAATTCTATCCAATTATGACAAGATCATTTTACTTTTCTACAGTTTTAAAACTTATATGTTTTTATAATAAGAGCAAGAAGAACAAAAGCTTTAACTTCAGTGAAATTGAAAGTAGCAAAATTAGGCCTTTAAAATTTTCCTCAAAATTTTTTTTTCTAAATCAAGAAGCTAAATATTCTTTATGATGGTGAAATGTATACCAAATTTGAAATATTTTACCTAACCAATAGTGTACCTAACTAGCATATAGATAAAATGATTACAGTCCATTAAATGATTGATTTGGTTTTAGTTTATAATCATTTTTGAAGTGAAATGCTTCATTGAAATTGATATCAAGATCTTATTTGGGTTCTTAAAAATGAAAATCAAGCTCAGTATTTTTGTGTGCTTTAACACTGTTGTTTCTTCCATTTTATATGCAAACGTGTTCAACTTATGTACATAACCCCTAAAGTTTTAGATTTTGATCCAACTTATTGTGTTCAGTATTTTTTGTTGTATTATAGAAATGCATCTGTTTTCTCAAAAGATTGTATTTTATCATTTTCATAATCCTATACTTGTTGCTTCAAAGTGATTAGTCAGTGCTCATGTTATTACAAACTTGCCTACAAAGATAAAAGGTAGTAATGTTAGATTGCTGTTGGTGATATTTGTGTTTGTATTTCGCTTTTCTAACTTATTTCATTAGAGAGTTATATGTGTGCCTTTGACAAAGTTTCCTTTCTAGCTACTTCTGTGTGTTAACATTTTAGAAGCTATTTTTAGATCTTTTATCCTTTTTGAAGCTTGGGGGAAAGAGAGATTAAAGACTTGTAGTTTCTTGCCTTTAGTTTATAGTGGCATTTGCTTACAGATACACAATGTCCATTTTTGAACAAATGCTATCCTCAATTTTTTGGCTTGTTAACAAACAAAATAATTCAGTTTTATACTGTGTTAAATACTATACATATATTCTAAAGTAATAAGTAATGTGATTTTTAGGAGAGAGGACACATATGTATTATACGTACATATAATGAGTGTTCTTTTTAATCGAATTGTTTTCTGCTTATGACAGCTATTTTTGGTGGAACTATTTTATTATATTGTGGATTTAAAATCTATAAAAAGAGAAGCTTGCTCAAGGTGCTCATTTATCAATAAGCCTGATGCAACCCATTCCACAGACTATTTTTAGACAGAAATTGTTTTACATATTCAGTGTTTCATATTTTTCTTTAGTTATAAAGGCATTATATTGGATTATACTTTGTATATATACTTTGTGTTCAAACATTTGATTTTGAGACAGTTTCCGTCCTTTTTACTGTTTAGAGATGTTGAAAGGAAATTTATTTTATTTTTTTCCTACTGCTTCATCATAACTCATAGATTGCTTAGAGATTGTTGTATGCTCTTTACCTCTTCAAGTTCTTTTCACAATAGGCATCAGTAATAGAATTTCTGCTAGTCAGCAAATATGATTTACAATTAGATTCTGAAATCAGTTTTGTGGCAATTCAAAATTTCTAATGAATAATTAGAAGACTGTAATCATAGGGCTCATTAAAACATATAATTTGTATTTTTTAAGAATTATAATTGGCTTTCTAATATCTGTTAAAAATAAAGCCCTTGAAAAATAGTAATAGTAGATTTTTGCAAATATGGAAATCTGTGTAACTATATTGATTTGATGTTTCAACTTGATTACCAAGAAAATGGCAGCTTTGTAGTGACCTCAAAATAGGAATTATAAAATTTCCTTTCCTGTGAATGAACAGCATATCATTTTACCTTCACAATATTTCAAAATGATTTTAACTATACAGTCACAAGAAACTTTTGAATTGCCACTGAACAGATTACAGTTTGTGTGATTAGAAAAAATAACAAAATTCCATTTACTTATTCTAATCACACATAGATTTAGTGCCAAGCCTTATCCTCTATACCAGTGATTTGATGGAAAGGTTCCTTTGGATATTTATAATGTATATAGTCAAATTATAGTACATATAAATTTCTATTAATGAATGTAATGTGTATAAAATATATAAATAAAGTCAATGAATTTACAATTTATTTTGTGTCTTGAAATATTTTTATTTCCACATTGATTCGATTGAATGTTAAGAAAAAACCCTTTTTTAATTGTTTTTATAGTTACCCATAAAATTGCAATCACAGACTTTTCATCTGAATGCACATGTAGTTATTTTTTGGTTGAAATTGATGTATAAACATTTCAAGTCGGGCGGAGTGTGATCCATAAGTTTATTTCAATTACAAAGAAATATCTATGTTTGAAAAAATAGCGTCTAGCAAATCTCTTTTAGTAGTAAGAGACAGAATGACTTTTAGCCCATAATTCATTTAATAGGAGTCTGATGTCATATAACAGAAACATTTTTCTTCCTGTTGACTTTAAAATCTATCGAAAACACTCGATTGCGATAGATACCTCCAGACTTAAAGTATTCATTTAACATTTGTTATTCTACATATCTATCATTCTTAACAGGGTTTTAATATACTTAAAGCATCATGTGCTGTATGTGGAGATCATCAGACCTAATGTTGGGACAGCCTAATAGTATCTTTCGATGCAGGTATTGAACTATTCAATTCGATGTTTAACATCTTATGATCAACAGCTAAGGTTTCTGAATCGTAAAGCACAATGAAATGATCTTCGAACTTGCTTTAAATTATGTAGTAACCTTTAGTGCTGTTTTCTTTTCGCAATTCACCAGTAAGTTTAGCTTCCGAATACAGCAGTATGTGTATTGGCTGATCAAGTGTTGTGTAGATTACATTGAGCCTTGAATAAAGGCTTACTATATTTTATATATATATATATATATACACACACATATATATGGTATTTGATGGAGAAATTAAAAGTCTTTCTATGGGTGCATAAGTATGCGTGTTTTTTTTTTGTTCATTGATGTTTTGATTCGTTTCATATTAATTTTCATACATACCAATAATCATTCTTCCTTTAACTTTTGTACAAAATAAGGTATATTAGTAATATAATGTGGGATTTAAATTATAGAAATGACAAACCTATAAGTCTAGAGTATTCAATGTGCGTACCATATAGGTTCTGGTAGAACGCACTAGAATTGCAGGGTTAATCATAACCATTTTAAATTCAAGTACTATGACTTTTTATTGCACAAATTGGCTAAAATTATATGAAATCTTTTCTGTGGTTGAAAAAGAAAGTGGCTACCAGCATGATTCTTGAGATTCAATCTGGATTTGTCCTGTTTTACTTTTTAACCTCCCCGTTGGTGGTAACTTCATAACAGAAGGATGGTAAACGGGGAGTGCAGAAATTAACATTACTTTGTAAAAAACTATTAAAAGGTGGCCGAGTTAAAAAATGGAAAAGGATCTAATTGAAGTTTTATTCATGAGGATTTTCTTTTTCTGAAATTATCAATGTAGTACCGTTACAAGAAATTGCTGTGAGAGAAGCGAGCTCTGCAACACTCTGTACCAACAATACTGCATTTTTACTCTTTGGTTCAAACTTTACTACAAAGGGTTAAAATTAGACTATGTCGTTTTACAGTAATGAATACGAACTTTCATCATGACTCTGTTTTCTCCAGTGCGTATTCACAACATGGTAAAAACGACAATTTTAAAGTAGCCAGCCCTTTCTTTTCGTAAAATTTTCGGTGTATGTGCAGTGTTTAACAAAATTTCGCGAAACTTGCAGAAATATTGACGAAGTACATTGAATATTCGGTGAGCTATGAGCTATGAAAATAATCTGTAAAGGTTTTATGCTACTACAATTTTATAGATAAGTATACACAGGGGTGTGCGCAAGGGGGGGGGAGTTAGGGGTTTAACCTTCCCCTCCCTTGAGCTCAGACAAAATGACAAAAATAAAAACTTTAGTAGAAATTATGCGGGCTATTATTTTTTTGAATTGGCACTCTCCAAAGTTGAAGATATATTTTTTTCTTCTAACAAAAATCTTCCTGAGTATTCCGGCTTAAGGAATAATGAAAGGGGGGTGTCTTTAAATACAATCGCACGTTTTCATCATGCACCTGTTCATGCCACACACTCGTTTAAGAATGCATAAATATGAGTACGTTCGAGAGACACTGAGTCAATTCTTTCCCTGCTTTCTGCTTTCAGGCTTTTATCTTCCGCTGAAATTCGTTTCGCTAACCTATTCAAAGAGTTAAAAATAGGACCACAAAAGAAATGAAAGGATCCGATCGTTCTTAGAAAAGTCTTGTATTCAATGCCTTATCCCTACTTTTTTTTCTCACGGTATTTCTCAGAATACTGAAAAAACATTTACTATAATAGGGTTGCACTTTTGAAACCAAATTCACGTGATACTGTTACGGCGAGCCCCGATCGCTGGTACCTTTCTGCCCCGCCAGTCTTGATAGTTTTCGAGACTGGCTAGGATTCGCGAGGTCTTTACGCGATGATTCTGTAATCCTAGACATTCTGTCGTATTTGAGACAATTCGAGAATTTCGGAGATGCGGTGAAAAATTATATAAAAGGGGGAACGGAGTACAGTAGAGTTAGACTAAGAGTTATCTCTGCCGCTTGTCTTTCGGAACTTGTCGCTCGTGTTGTTTTGGTTTGGTATTTCACGTTTTTTGTTGTTCTTAGATTTTTCGGATGTCAAAACGCAAGAATTTAATGACAGGTGCCGACAGATACCGTTGTGCAGGGGTATAACTGGGTCTCCTTGAGTCCCACACAAAACTGGAGAAAAGCTCTAAAAAAAACCGCTACAAATCGAACTTTTCTTCGTTTTTCGTCCTGGGGACTCTCCAGCGAAAAACTCGCGCCTCCTTACATCACCTTTCGCCTTTTCCCATTGGCTTTTTCTTTCCGCTTCGCCGTCTTGGTAGCCTCTTGTTGGTTCCTTCGGTGGCGCCTCACAGTCTGACATTTCGTTGTCCTGTCCTACCTTCCAATTCACCTCGGACATCTCAAGGCGTGGTCGAAGCGAAGACAATTTGTAGTGTAGTGTCAAAAACACAGAGTGTCACCCTGCCCTGGGCTGTAACAAAACCTTTTTGTGAAGCCAATGGGGTGTAGCGACGACACAGCAGCTCCTCCCCTTTTTGGATAGATTTTGCGTCATCTCGCAAAATCTAAAAGGCAGAAACAATTAAGGCATACAGGCATGTATGATTTCCACCAAGAGAGTCATGTATTTTCTCAAATCTACCTCTAACCTAACATTATATGTATGCTTTTGTTTACTTTATATTTCTGTAAACTTTGAACTTTCTGCTTGTATAAATGTTTACTTTCACAACACAATTTTACACATTATTTACAATTAAATAAGAATTCTTACTTTTGGACTATGTAACTTTTTATTTATTTACACTATTTCAATATTCTTGTGTATTTTTATCGTTCAATGTCCTAAACGACTCAAGCAGTCGGCATGTTGATTGTCCTTCCCGGCTTTATGGACGACGGTATAATGAAACGGTAGATATAATGACCATCTCATTAGTCGAGGATTATTTTTCAGGAAAACCAAAGGATTATGGTCTGTTTCTATCGTGAATTTTTGCCCATCCAGATAATGCTTACTTTTTAATGGCGTAAATTATCCCGGCACATTCCTTTTCCATAGTGCAAAATTTACGTTCTGCCTCTGTAAACTTTCGGCTAATATATAGAATTGGATGGTCTGAACCATCTTGACAACGTTGACTCATTACTCCTATTCCTTTATCCGAAGCGTCTATTTGGAGGATAAACTCCTTCATATAATCCGGGGAGTATAAAACCGGTTTCTCTGTCAGTTTTGCTTTCAGAGTCGCGAATGATTTTTCACACTCTTCCGTCCACTAAATTTCTTCTTTCCTGTTTCCTCCCTCAGTGCTCTAGTCAAAGGCTCCGCAATAACCGCATACACTTTTATGTACTTAGAGTAATAACCGCTATCCTAAAAACTGTCTTATTTGCATTTTTGTCTTTGGGGTAGGAAAATCTAACACAACTTGAATTTTAGCCTCTGAAGGCGTTCTACATCCCCCTCTTACCATGTGACCCAAGTATTTGACGCAGTGTTGTGCAAATTTACACTTGGATGGTTTTATTGTCAATTTTGCTTCAGCTATTCTTTTTGAGACTAAATCAATGTGCTTTATGTAGTCGTCCCATTTGTCTAAAAATATGGCCACATGATCAAGATATGGCACACTAAATTCTTCTTAACCCTGTAGAATCTGAGACATGAATTTAGAAAAATTATATGGAGCATTTACTAATCCAAAGGGTAATACCAACGGCCTATACGTCCCAAAAGGTGTGCCGCTAATCGTCTCGCCCTAACACTTAAAGGTATTTGCCAGTGCCCCTTTGTAAGGTCAATAACTGTGATACATTTTGCCGTCGATAACTTTTATACTCTTTCTTCTATATTTGGAAGCGGAAAATATTGTATTTTGATTAAGGAGTTTAGTTTCCTGTAGTCGATAAAAATTCTAGGGTCTTTCCCTGGACTTTCTACTAAAATTACTGGTGAAATATAATCTGATTCCCCAATCTCAGTTATTTTTAAGTCCAGCATTCTGTTTATTTCGCTCTTCAATATCTCGTTTTGTCGTGGAGATGTACGATAAGATTTCGAACGAACCAGTTGATCACTAATCAGCAGAATGTCATACTCTATCAAATCAGTTCTCCTTGGATCATTCGAGAAAATCTTACTATGTGACATTAGCATAGTCTTGCTCTGGAGATCATCTCCCAATTAGATCGCTGTCCCTGCAAATTTATTCGAAATCGAAAATATTTGGGTTATCGGTGGGGTACGGAATTTCCATATCGGAGTGGGTCGTTTCTCGGGTATAAGCCTCACATAAAAGTAAATTAACAGCTTCTACTCTTTTGTGGTAAGGTTTTAGCAAATTAACATGGTATATTTGACTTTTTCTCGCTTTACCCGGCATTTTCACAATATAATTAGTTGTAAAGATTTTGCTTTCGACCGTCCCAGGTCCTATTCACTGTACTACCAACTTATTGGGCTTGTAAGCCGACAACACTAATACTTGTTCCCCCCGTCTAAATTTTCTTTTCGCCGCGGTTTTATCATAATACGTTTTCCCCTTAACTTGCAGGTCTGCAGCGCGTTCGGAAGCTAATTCTTGACATCTTTTTAACCTGTTTAAAAGGTCAAAAACATAATCGGTGACGATATTTTCCTCCTCTTCTGGCTGAACCCAATGCTTAAATAATAAAGTTTCTGGTGTGAGTAAGTTTTTACCATGTACTAACTCGGCGGGACTACAATTTGTCGTTTCGTGTGTTACGTTGCGTTACGCCAGTAAGGCTGAAGGTAATATTTTCTCCCAATCCTGACCAGTCTCTAAACAGAGAACCTTAAGGAATCTTTTGATGGTACGGTGCCATCTTTCCACACTGTTGCTTTGTGGATGTCTAACCAAGCTATGGTTTACTTTAATCCCGAATTTTTCAAAAAAAAAATCGACGTGAGATTGCTTGTGAAACATGTTCCGTTGACACATTGTATTTGTTTTGGGAAACCCAATCTACTAAATATTAATAATAAGGCGTCTGTTAGAGTTTCGGAATTTATGTTAGCTACCAGTACGGCTTCTGGATATTTCGAGGCCATACAAAGTACGATCACGAGGTATCTATTGTTTTTATTTGAGAGCGGAAGCGGACCTACTCTATCAATGCTTAAGTTAGAAAAAATTTCCTTAATGATGGGAACGAGTTTTAAGGGCGCTTTTTTCTTCTCCTGGGCTTTTCCGACTCTCTGACAAGTGTCACATGTTTTTACAAAATTTTCTGCATCCTTCGTGCAGTTAGGCCAATAATAATACCTTAGAAGTTTGTCCTTTGTTTTCGTTGCTCCTATATGAGCGGCAACGTCTTCGTGACACAGAGCTAAAATTTTATCTCTATATTTCTCAGAAATTAATAATTGTTACCTTTCTAAACCCCTATGGTCTACCGATTTTCGAAAGAGCAGTTCCTTTTCTATAAGAAATTTTGATGTTTTCTTTTCCTTAATTTTTGTCCAGATTGAACTCAAATCTGAACAGTTTCGTTGCTCATTGCGAAAAGCTTCGGAATCTATATTTACCAATTCCTTCCCTAAGTTTCCTTCTCTTGCCGGGAGCACGAACGGGTTTTCATCGGGTTCCAGGTTTCCCCCTTCTTCTAACTGAAGTTGAATTTCGTCCTCCCGCTCAATTTCTACCGCTTGCTTATTTTCCTTCGCGGCTTGACTTCGTGACATTATGGCATTTATGCAGTGTGGATCAGCTTTACAAGCATCTATTAGTTCCTGCGTGGAATTTCCCAGCAAATAGTGCTCCATGTCTACGGTATTATCCACAATAGCTGTCTTTGTTGAAAATTTTCCTATCTCTTTACTTTCTAAATTTATTATTGCTACCGGCAAGCAACGGAAATTATTTTCCAGTGGCTGTTTTACCCATACCACTTATCCTGTAAAGTCTTCGGGATTTGTTAATTTAATGGGGGCTACATCTATGCTCGTTCCATTGTCTCTAAGTATCGTTGTATCGATATTATTGACTTTAGCCTTGTTTAAGTATGGGGCAAACGAAGGTCCAAATTTCTATAGGGTCGAGATATTATTTACGTGTTCTTGCGTTTTCTTTAATAATTCTGGCCACTGGGTTCTAAGATGACCTGTGAAGCCACATTTATAACACATTAAGATTATCTTTTTCTCGAAAATTTGCGTTTTCCACTTAGAATCTTTGTTTTGAGAAAGCCTCCAATTTAAAGGTGTTTTTTTCTCCCCCTCACCTTTCCTTTCTACCGTTGATTTCCCGAATGTTTTGGGTTTATCACCAAACTTTTTCTCTACCGAATTTATATTTAGCGGTTTCCTTAGAGTGCGCTTGGCCGTTTCGTACTTGTCTATCAATTTTACAAGTTCATTAGGTAATTGTTCCCCATTCTTTCATATAATGTTCTGTAATATCTGCGGGTTATCTTCGTTTAATCTGGTCAGTAATCATTAAATTCTGAAGTGATTTATAATCATTTACCCCTTCTAGCCAGCCTTTCAGGAAACTACGTAGTTCAAATAATGAATCTCTCCACAATGCTCCTGGGCGTTTCTGATGTTGTGTGAATTTTGTTCGAAAGGCCTCTGGACTTAGCTTAAACTTTTCTAAAAATATCGCTTTCACGTGGTTATAGTTTTCGGATTATTTCTCCGGTTCGAACATAATTAATTCTGAGATTGATATCGGGAACAAGGGACGAAGGTCAGTTATCCAATCCTCTTCTTCTATTTTGGCCTTTCGGGCCTGTCTTTCAAACAAGTTTAAACACAGGGATATATCCAAATTTTCGGGATCCTACTTTTGCATTACGATTTCAAACTTTTTATAGCTCTCGCGTTCTCATTTACCGACGAATTCTGACTACGGGTGTCTGCGCTTTGTGTAATTCTCTATTTTTCTAGATCAAACTGTCTTTCCTTATCTTCTCTAATTTCCGCAGCTCTAATTTCGTTTTCCTCTTTAATTTCCTCCGCTCTAAGTCCCATTTCTTCTACGATAACTTGTAATTGGTCCTTCACTGGATCTTCTTGAAACCTAGGGCTATTACGAATTTTTTCCACTATATCAAAAATCCTATCTGAATCATTTACTTCTATTCCCATTTCAAAAGATAGACTTTTAAGATCTGCTTTCCGATATTTAGTTAGAAATGCTATTTTTTTTGCACTTTTTTATACACAATACTCAAAATCCAAATTTTTCAAATTTGGCTTTTAAGCTTAACTCAAAGATTTAAAAAATTAATTTACACAATATTTCAGTTTCCAACTTTTAACCTTAATTTTTAAGGTATCCGTCTACGTTCGGAGAACTTTTTTCTTTAAACGTAGAAACTAGTTCATTTTTTACATTTTTAGGTATGTTTTTTATATTATCATAGAGAATTGCACTTAAAAAAATTTTTCCTGGAGAAGTTTTTATAAAATTTGTAATAAATGAAGAAAATTTAGTAAAAAAATCTGGTTTTTTCTAAAGGTCTAATTTTTTAATAAATGAAAATATTTCAATATTTTTTGATGCAACACATTTCTTATACACTGGACTAGTGAATCACCTAAAATCTTTATTTAATTTGCATTTGCTAAAAAATGTTGGTTCTTCAAAATCATACACATTGAATTTTTAACGAATTTTCATTACTTTTATAGCTAACTATGAGTGTAACATCATTAAAAATAATCCAAATTTAAAGCTTTTAGGTCATTCACTAGTAAATACTATCAAAAGCATTCTTAATAATTTTTAACAAAATTTTTTAAGAACTTTTTGAGAAATCACATTTCAAGTTTCAACATTTTATTAAAAATACCGTTCTGAGAAAAACGCATTTGAAGTTTATGAAAGCAACTTTAACTATTATAAAAATTAAAATTCCCCACACTTTCTTGCTTCAAAACTTTCTAATTGCCAAGTTGCTAACTATTAAAAATACTAGAAAAATGTTTCAACTAATCTTCATGAAAACTTAAAAAGTTTTGTCTAAAAAATGCTCTTAAAGCTTTAAATTCACAACTTCCGGTTCCAAAGTCGCTACTTCCGTTTTGTTTTGACAGTTGTCACTGATGTTTAACCACCTGTAACTTTTCTTTAAAATGCCGTAGAGACAAAACAAAATATTTTGAAGCCTAAAGGTTGAAATTTTACAATAGAGAAATAAAAATAAATATGATTTTTGGCAAAAAATGACGTTTACAACGTAGACGGATAACTTAACACAAATTTTATGCCTCTATTAGTGAAGGAATCACGCTTACTTTTGCCTGACGACTGGAAATCGGCATCTGGAATCATACTCTGGATTCGCACACTGGAGAAGGTCAAACAAAAGATTTGGCTTCCACTTTGGTACTGAAGCTTGCTTCGGGAATTTTCAGACTGGCGTTGATTTTACTCTGGAGTGTATCTCCTTTTTACATGGACTCGGCGTCCCCTTTGATGCGGTTTGCTTTGGTTTTGGAGCACTGCGGTCTATTTTTTGCAACACGAGGGCTAATGAGACCGGGACCTACTGCTTAAAGCCGATTCCGAACGACTACGAACATCCATGTCGTAGTGGGATTCGAACCCACGAACTCAGGTTCCGAAGGCCAGCACCCTAACCATTCAGCCATCGTTCGACCCCCTTTGATGCAGAGCTTGCTTCAAAAATATTCAGTATGGCACTGATTTCACACTGGATCCAATCGACTGCCCCCACTTATCTAGGCTGTAACGTCACGGGATCCTCGGGTAGCGTGTGGGTGACGAAGTGGTTATGACACGACGTACAGTTTACAAACAATAACAACGTTTATTCTTGATTAAAATGGAGTAAGTGCAAATTTTCCAAAAGGAAATCACAGGGCTCAGGTGGGCTGGTGCGGATTAGGTTCAAGGCGAACCTAAAAAGCAATTTGCGGAAAGGTGCCGACAGATACCGTTGTACAGGGGTATAACTGGGTCTCCTTGAGTCCCACACAAAGCTGGAGAAAAGCTCTAAAAAACCGCTACAAATCGAACCTCTCTTCGTTTTTCTTCCTGGGGACTCTCCAGCGAAAAACTCGCGCCGCCTTACGTCACCTTTCGCCTCTTCCCATTGGCCTTTTCTTTCCATGTCGCCGTCTTGGTAGCCTCTTGTTGGTTCATTCGGTGGCGCCTCACTGTCTGACATTTCGTTGTCTCGTCCGACCTTCCAATTCACCTCGGACATATCAAGGCATGGTCGAAGCGAAGACCCTTTGCAGTGTAGTGTCAAAAACCCAGACAGAGTGTCGCCTTGCCCTGGGCTTTAACAAAACCTCTTTGTGAAGCCAATGGGGTGTAGTGACGTCACAGATGCTTCTTGGAGATGGACCAAATGTCATGATCAAGCGTTTGAGAAGGTAAAGAAATTGCTAACATCTGAAACTCTTTTAGCACATTTTGATGAAAAGAAACCTATAATCTTAACGTGTGATGCCTCACAATATGATATTGGAGCAGTACTAAGTCATCAGCTTGAAGGAACAGCAGAAGCTCCTATTGCATACTATTCAAGAACTATGAATCCTACAGAAAGACGTTACGCTCAAATAGATAAAGAAGCACTAGTCACAATTCAAGGTGTAAAGAAATTTCACAATTATTTGTATGGTCATGTATTTGAAATTCGTACTGACCACAAAACACTATTAGGATTGCTTGCTCCAAATAAGCCCATTCCTAATATGCTGTCTCCTCGAATGCAAAGATAGTCTATAATGTTAAGTGCTTACGATTATGACCTAGATTACAAGCGTGGAAAAACAATATCCAATGCTGATGGGCTAAGTCGCTTGCCTCAACCATTTATCCTTAAGGATGAGGAAGTGCTAATGGAAATTCTTCTGTTAGAAGCCCTGAAGAAACCTCTACTGAAATCTACAGATGTAGCAAAATTTATAGCTCATGATCCTATATTATCACGAGTCATTAATTGGGTATGGAGGGGATGGCTAGATGAAAAACCTTTGAAAGAATTTGATCCATTTTACTCAAGGAAATTAGAATTGTCCGTGCATAAAGAATGCCTGCTTTGGGGCTCAAGAGTCATGATTCCTAGAAAAATACAACCTAATATTCTTAATGTTCTACATAATACTCATGAAGGTATAATGAGAACGAAGGCACTTGCTTGAAGTTATGTTTGGTGGCCAGGATGAGACAAAGAATTAGAAACTCTTGTTGATTCTTGTGACTTATGTCAACAAACCAGGAACTCACCATCGAAAACTAACTTGATATGGGAAAAGGCAAAAACTTCATGGTCAAGATTGCACATAGATCATGCTGGTCCATTTCAGAATTCATTATTTTTGATTATTGTGGACTCATACTCTAAATGGCTGGAAGTAGTGAAAGTTCCTTCCGTTGATGCCTCATCTTCTATTAATGCTTTAAGAAGATTATTTAGTATTCATAGAATACCTGATGTTATTGTTTCAGACAATGGAACTGGATTTAACTCAATTGAATTTCAAGAATTTTTAGAACGGAATGGTATAATATTCATTTCAATTGCTCCTAGACATCTATCTTCTAATGGATAAGACGAGCGTATGGTGTAGACAACGAAAAATGTACTAAAGAGGATAATTACTGGAAATTGGTCATATAGACTCTTTTTGTTTCTGTTAGCACAACATACAATTCCGAACTCCTCTACAGGTGTTTCACCATCCGAATTATTAATGAATCGACATTTGAAAACTTGCCTGATAAATTGCATCTTGATTTTTGTGGTTTACCAGTAGTTAAAAATGGATCTGACCATTCGAGAATAAAAGTGTTTGCTGTTCTAGATACTGTCTATGCTTTGGGATTTCCTCCTCATAAGAAATCGGCTCCTGCAACCATAATAGAAGTACTTGGCTTAACTATGTATTTTGTTCGAACCAATGATGGTTTAATTTGGAAAAGACATGTTGACCAACTGAGACCTCGACATGTTGCAGAATCTTTTATATTCAAAGATGAAAGTGATAGTCGAGTAATAAGTCCTCCTATTCCATTAACAAAATCAAGGTGTTCCCAGGATCAGATTCCTGAAGAAGAAATACAAGTGCATACACCCGTAGAAAATCAGGACTCTATGCAGTCAGAAGAGTTAACAAGAAAAACTCACACGAGTTCAGATTTTGATGTACCTGTTGCACAACAATCTAAAGACCCACCTCCACTGTCATCTCCAAGACCAGTCAGAAATAGACGTCCTCCTGTGTGGCTAAAAGACTATAAGACTTAGGGGAAGGATATTATGTATCCAAGGTTTGTAATGCCGATGTGGCAACAACTATTTTTAACTGGTTAGCATGGAAACAGTTTTTGAACGGTTGTTCCAAAAATGTGCGTAGCGATTGCAGCTGTTATTATGTTCGTTATGTTTAATTTAATAAAATGTGTGTCGTAACTGCAGTTGCAAGTTAATTATTCATATTAACATAGAACTTAAAATGCTTTTTGCAAATTTTGTGTACTTTTCGGCCCAAGTGGTGCCGGTTCTGGCAAGCAACCTTTGGGCCAGCTGTGCAATATAAAATTTGACAACTGGAAAAAAGCTGTAGAGCTGGAAAAAAGCAGTAGTTTGGATATTACTGTATAAATCAATATTTTTTTAGCATTTTTGTATACTGGTTTAATTCCCTATTTGTTGGTAAGTTATTTTTTCTTATGTTTTGGTCAAATTCATTGGTTTTCTATAGAAAATTCACATTTATACGGTTATTATTTAGGTAGATGTTACATTATAAGTAGTTTTTTATGGCATGATTAATTCCTACTTTTTAATAAAAATAAAATATTTTACCTCTTATTATAAAAAAATTATGTTCTTAAACTTAAAAAATGAAATCAAAATTGAACTAAAGAATGTTGTCTAAATAAAAAGTCAAAATTGTTTAGCTGTCTAAATTAGGGAAATAAAAATGCTTTATAACATACTGGAATTTCTGTTAGCAGTTTCAGAAAATTATGACCCCCCCCCTTGAAAATATTCTGCGTACGCCACTGAGTATACAGGGCAACTTATAGAAATATTTTACTTTCTCTTTAGACATTAGTAATATCGTCAATTCTTTGAGTAGCTTTTTAGTAACTACATTTTGGTATATCAGAAAAATCTTTTATTCATCATGGTCCGAAATTACAACATTGTTTTGTTATTTCCTTCCGCCTTGTTTTCCGTTCCACTTCAGTTCCTTTATTCTCTGGCGCGGTGAGGCTAGTGCCTAGAATTATATCACATCTCCTCATTTCTTTATAAATAAAGATTTTAAAGAGGTCGAACAGTCCTACCACTCCTTGTATGCTTATATTTGAGTATATCCTGTTATCTGTTTTATGCTGACCATTTTTTTCTTGTCTAAAAAGTTACTTCAATTCTTAAAGATGTGTGTATCGGCGGTCACTGTAGATGTATTTTTGGGGAATCATAAATCTTCAAAATAAGATCCAAATTCAAGCCCTTCAAATTTTGGAATTTTTTTTTTCGTTTATTGGTGTGTGTCTGCCGTTCCCCATACAAATTATACTTTGTGACTCAATATTGACGTCAAAGGAAATAGCATATTAGCATAGTGCGGAACAAATTTCGCAAGATAATTTACCCTACCTAATATTCGCTTTAGTTCTGCTTTAGGAGATGAAAATTTAAAATGTTTAACAGCCTCAACTTTCTAATCATCAGGATATACTCCATGTGTGTTAATAATGTAACCAAGGAGTTTGATACTGACAAGTGAAAACTTACACTTTTTTTTTCGTTTAATGTGATACCAGGATTTCTTTACTTTCTGCAAGACAACTTTTAGTCTGTGATCGTGTTGGGTTTGATTGCCAAGATTTCGTCCATATGACAAATTGTTCCCTCGATATTCTAGAATAACTGTGTCATTCGTCTTTGAAACTATTCTGTAGCTGATGATATTCCAAAAGAACACGTTTGGAAAACGTTTTTTAAGTCTCTGAAATATGGATCTTCTGAAAGGTGTTATGAAAGTAGAAAAAACGAAGATTTTTCCTGAAGAGGTACCTACCAAAATCCCGAGTTTGCATATAATATTGAAAATACTTTAGCCCAGCCCAAGAAATTCACTGAGTATTACAAAATGTAGGGGTAGTCATAATATTTTGGCTCTTGAGTGTATAAATCAAAAGTAATACAATCTTTAAGTATTTGTACTATGAAGAATCTGAACCATGCATACATTTTAAAAAGCCATTTGTAATTTTTTAATAACTAGTAGAGGGAGTATATATTTATAATTAAAGTACAAACACACAATATCGATTTCATATTTCAACACAAACAAATAAAATCTGGTTATTAATTTTTCTGAAATGTATACATCCTTATTTCCATCTACCATCAAAAACAGGTTCTATTTACATAAAATATGCCAATGTATATTTACTCTTTTCCTATTACGTTTCTTGTTTGTTTAAATTTATGTACCCAAGTTATTCGTGAAGCCTATCATACTCCTAAAATTAACATTAAATCAAAAGTGCACAGGCCGTACATATCAATTTATGCTAATATAATTTTAAAAAATTTTTTTATTCATTTCTTTAAATTATTTAATAAAGAAACTTTAATGCAAAATAGCCATGATTGTTTTAATTAAAAATAATTCATGAGATAAATCTTTTTTGGATGTCAATATGAAATAATTGGTATTTTGCATACAAGAAAAAGTAAACTTTTAGGAAAGATGATAAATGGGGATTTTTACAATTGTGAATTTTATAATCATATATGATGGGTGATTTTTAATTATAATCTAAGTGTTTTGATTGAAGAATACTTTTTAATGTAGTATTTCCAGCAAAAATATCAAAATAACATTCATACATAACTTCCAATTAAAAGAAATATGACTACCTTTTCTAATTTTTTATTTAAACAAACTTCTATCTCTATATATAAAACGTGATACTGCAACAACAAATGTGTATGTGTGTATAAATATAAATATGTTTCACGTATCGTCAGTGTTTACAAACAGAATAGCTGCTGTTAGTATTAATAGAGTACTTATATATTTGAAGTAAGTTAAGATAAATTGAAAAATATAAAAAATTATTTTACATATCTTTAGATTTTGATTCCTCGTATTTCCGCTTCCATTAATTCAAAATTATTTCCAAAAACGAAAGCATTGATATGCCGTAAATTTTCGTGATATTGTTGGACTGTTCTTTGGTAAGAAAGACATTTTAAACATATGTATATTTATACATTATCGAGATTGATAAAAGTATCATAAAGGTCGGAGTAGAAATAATTGAAAACTAGAAAATTTTTAAATACGAGCAAAGCGCAATCCGGAAATACAAAGCACTTGCTAACAAAAATGTCAACATTGAATATCATGAACTGTGACGTTACAACCAATCACGGAGCTTTTTCAAGTCACGTGGTTTTCTCTTAATTTTAAAATTAATTTAAAAATGATGGGTTCATTTTTTTTTTTACATTTTTGAGAATATTTGTAGAATTAACAAGTGTGGAATTACTAGAAAAATACAAAGTTTTGCCATTCCCCCACATGTGCAAATTCCTCATTTACTTTGCCATTCTGTTACATTCGAAAATATTCTTCGAGACCAAAACTAAGGTAATACAAAGTTTATCTAATCCAAACTAAGTAAAAAAAATCTGCAATTCAAATAATTCATTAATTAGAGGTTTATTATTCGTTAAATAGGGATTTTTGCCTTCATTTTTGTTAATTTTCATAAAAAATTCGTTAAATCGCAACATTCTTCAACATACATTCACACAAGATTTAACAGGGGTTCGTTAAATCTAAGTCTGACTGTATATCTGTAAGCTTCTCATTGATAAACAAAAAAAAAATAATTAATTAAATAACTTGAATAAAAATGTACTCAAATGGATTAAAAAATCTAAAAATAACTTTAACATTATTTTGAAAATATGTTGAGATAAGGTACATTTTGCGTAAAGAGCAACAGCGTAAGATTCCAGTCTCTGCCTTTTATTTGCTCTTTCAGAAATTGAGATCCTTCAATCTTCTTGGAAATTTGGATTTTGAAAATGGAGGCTCATAGATAATACCAGATTAGACCACGAATGTATATAATTTCACAGCTCTGAGAATTGTCTGAGACCGCAAATGTTAAAAACTAATCACAATCCTAACTTTAAAAATATAATGACAAAATTTGAATAACTTGAGCTATAAGTCACCAATACGCAAAATTTCATATCGCTGTTATGAATATTTTGAAAGGTATAATAAAAAGAAAGATTCTGAAAAAAAAACACTTTGAAGTTTGTGAAAGGGACTTATAATTTTCCATATGTGAGTTTAAATCCTCCAGTTGTATATATTTCGCTTTATCTTTGATGGTTTCGATAAATTTCTGATTTTTCAGACTTTGTATGATACTCATTTCACGCTTTTTTTTCACACTCGTATTTGATTGAATTTAGAATTATTTGCTACATTTAGTTCTAATCACTTTAATTTCTCTTCATTAAATGTGTATCTGCAGCAATTTTAGCAATATTTTCCCCTGACCTTTATATTTTTGAGTCTAACTTTATTATTATGGAAATCATTTGCATATGGGGTTCGCAAACAGTGCTTGTGATGTTTTGGATCAGATATGTCTTTAAAATTGTTTTATTATAACCCCCTTTATACCTCTAAATGATTTTTTTTCAAAATATGTTTTATGAAAAATTGCTCTCGTTATATTTCGAAGAAGTATTTCGTGTCTGGGAGCAAAAGAAATGTCGAAGATTTTGATCTGTAGATACTATAATACATTCTACCACATTTCAAACAAGCTATTTTTGGATTCACGAATTACATATTCTCAGGTAAACTACCTTTTCCACCAATAGTTGTCGGGTAACTTGTTACCATGAATTACAGACTTCAATTTTCTCAGTCTGAGTCCCAAGTGTTCTGCTCCTACTTAAAAATTACAAAAAAAAAAAAAAAAAAAAAAAAACCATTGTAATGTATTGAAACATAAAGTTAACGCCTAAAGCATGCGTTTCCTGACTTATCCTTTTTAAAACTCTCAATGCAAATAAATAATGTAGTTAGCTAGAGCTTTTGTTCCCCTTGAGATGGTGTGTAAGTAGTGATATCAAATTGTATGGAATTATTTACATATTAATATACTTAAAGTTTGAAAAACTGAGAATTTTGAGAATTTAACAGTTCTGAGACGTCTTTTTAATTAACCATTTGAGCTTTACTGATGAATTCTATGCATACATCTGCAACTCATATAATGTTAAGGCTTACAGTTTAAATAGAGGAATTTTGTAGGAAGACTGAAAATAATAACCGAACAAGAAAATCATTTGTAAAAGGATGCTTACCAGAAAGTATATATTCTTGAAAAGACGAAATCTTATATTCACCGCTTATATAAAAGAGCGCTCTTTAATTTTAGTATTCGCGTTGTCAAGATAACTGCTTCTAAACAAAATTTGTCCATTTCGCTGAACTGTTTTCAGGAAGATGAAAGTACCGTAATAAGAAATGTTTGATGATAGCCTAAATTTTTTAAGGAAAACTTTTCTTGAAATGCAATATGTCACAATGGGTAAAAAAAACTAAACTGTAAGATAACTATAACTAAACTTAAGATATTTCATATAAAGTGATATTGACGAAATCATTTAGACTCGTATTTTGGGAAAGGTAGAGTATGGGAAGAAGTAAAGGGAGGTACTTTTTTTATGGTTTCCCAAGCACTTATTTTAATTGAGATTGAAATGAAAGAGATACGTTTAAAGATAAAGTAGAGAAAACGTATTTTTATGTCCTTATAATTTAGTAAATGTATATAATGTAGAATGTTTCGCTCTTTTGCTACTTCACTCTGGAGCTAAATAGGACTTCTGTTCTTTTTTCATGACATACCACCATCTGAGCTATTTTTGTGCCAAATGACCTAGAAAATTCTTTTTCTTTTGGGAAAATTTCTTCAGTAGGTCATACAAAAGGAATGTGTAGAGTATTATGGATTTGGAAATTGCGTTGCTCCTTTATACCTACCTCAACCCTACCGCTTTCCGTCCGCCTTACCCTTTATCGCTATAATTGTTCCCCATTACTTACCACCAAACCAACCCATTTTCCCACTCCCTCCCATAAACCTACCCACATTCTTACCCCTTTCTGTCCGCCGTACTTCTTTCACAAATTCTCCCCTATATGTACCCAAGCCCTACTCATTTCCGTCCTGTGTACTCTTTTCGCACTCCCTCCGCTATACCTACTCCTAATCAAACCCCTTTCCGTCCACCCTACCCTTTCCCCCCTTTCCTCATTCCTTCCCCAATCCTACCCCTTTCCTCAACCCCAACCTTAGTATATTCGTCAGATGAAACGGTCCATTGGTAGAGGCTGAGTACGTGATAGAATCCGAGTGTATTATAATGAATCGCAAGCAAAATTCAGAGGACCAAAAATTAAGTAAACTTTTCTGTAGGAATACTATTAAACTAAAGGTCTTAATTAAATTGCTACTTAATAAAATGTCTTACAATTCGAGAAAATTATAAAACACTATGGTTAGTATACGGAATGATTGTGGGTATGTTTACTTCTGAAATATCATGAGAGCTATATAAGGTTTTGTTTCGTTGTTCACAATTTCTCAATAAAAATTCCTGTTTCCGGAAACAGACTCCTATGATAATTATCTATCGTCTCTATATGCATTTATTGTAGAAATTATATTTCACTGATCCAGGTAACGGCATGGAGCACTGGTCATACAAAACAACAAAATTCAAGTACGCTGGGGGGACCAAATGATCAATCCTATCCTTTCCAAAGCCTGCCCCAGAGCTCGCGTATAATACTCTTAATTTAGTTCCTAATAGCATTAAGCACAAAAGGCTTCCAAAATTTCAATGCCGAGCTATTGGTTTTTGCTGATGACTTCCTTATCATAAAATCAGGCAATCACCGGCGAGAAAGTCAGCAATTGAGACAAGCAGCACTAGGGAAATTGCTCTCAGCTCAAGTCTTAACAGTCTCACTCACCAAAACGTAGTAAGTCATTTAGAATGCATGTGGCACTACTCCAAGCCTGAAACTCAAGAGGTTTCCAATAGACCCTATCAACGGTCACTCAATTCTGAAAAAGGAGCAGTTAAAATAACTAGGTATCACCTTCAACTTCGACTTATCTTGGCCCCAGCATCACTAAATGCTCAACTTGAAAGTCTCATCACACCACCACCTCATGAATGTAGTCTTCAAAAACTAATGTGAAACAGTCACCGAAAATTGCATATTATAGGTAGCGAACATTTTGAGCATGTCAGTGACGGTAACAGAAAAAGCCATATCTGAAAAACAATTTGCAGCGACATGTTCTTCTATGTATCGCGTGCCAAACACGGCCCTATTCATGCTAACAAACATACCTACTATGCTTCTAACAGTGACAAAGGTAGCCATAGTCCTGTTTAGACTAGATAGGGGAAGTTTCATTGATGCAGGCAACAGAAGATCAAATACTCTACATCTACATCATGCTGATTGCAAAGCAGTAAGTGACAATCTTGTCAACTTTGGAAACAACATATTAACAGATGGGTCAAAAACTGAGAATTGCGTGGTCTTCGAGTACGTTGCGTAACCCTAATTGACACCAGTGATAAGCATTCATCACAAATATAACTACAGTCTTTCAGCCGGAACTATTTGCTATATAAAAAGCTCTAACCTGGATAAGCCTAACAGAAATATTAACAACCTTTACGATACACTTGGACAGTAGCTAAAGCTTACAAGTGACAGACAGCTTCAGTAAATCAGATGCTGTAGTACAACGTATACAGACAATGTTAAAGTAAACTGAGAGATCGGGCAAGACAGTCTTATTAACATGGGTAAAAACCAATGTGTTACAGAGGGGAATGAGGCTTCAGACCAACTGCAAAGCACGCAACCTCTTAATTTTCTACAATTAAACTCGTACTATCAGAGTCATATATGCCAACCCCAGACAGAACTGATGCAATACTGACAAGAGCACGGGGACTCGACCTATAAAGGTAGGCACCTACACAAATTCCTGAAATAAGTGGATCGTAAAAGACTGTACAATTTTCTGGTTGTAAATGCCCTCCTAACAAACCATGGGACATTCCCCTTTTACCTGCTGAAACTTTACCTCCTTGAAGGGATTTAATCACAGTGTGTATTGCAATATACGTCAGATTGTGTTCTTATCAAAGATTTCTACTTTGAGATAATTGTTTGAAATAACCTCGTAAAATGAGTAACCCCAAACCATGGAGGTGTTACCCATGCCTAAAGGATAACTGCCGAATTCCCAAAGCAAGCTTTCTTTCCAATCTTTTTTGTAGGCTGTGGTCGTTTCTCGGGGCATAGATCGTGTGTAGTACCCCGATACCGCTGTTGTATATTCAATAGAAGATTGATGGTTTACTTTGTAGCACTCAGGTCTATTGTTTTGATACACGAGGGCTAATGAGACTGAAACCTACTGCTTAAACCAATTTTTGAACGGCTACGAACATCCATGCCAGAAGTGGGATTCGAACCCACGAACTACGGTACTGAAGAAGCATACCTCACAAATATAGTGTAGCGTCTTGAGCTCTAATTGAGCTCGGAAAAGGATAGCGGAGGTCTACGTGCACACTAAAGATCTTTATTAGAAACACAAGGTTGAAGTTATGATGAAGACAGATGAAAACGATGAATGTCTACAAATGAAATGATGATCGTTACAAGAATCAGCTTCCTAATCGTTTGGAGAGAAAAGCGGAGGGAGACACTCTCAGTAGTTCACCTCGACGCTCTCAGCCGATGTGTTTGTTCACAGGAGACTCGATCGGTCAAAAATTCCCTGGGCCATGAACTCTGTTCTTTTTATATCGTCATCTGACCGCTAATTTCCATCTCAGCTGATCGGACATCTGGTTGATGACGCGGTGAGGAAACCACTTGTAGAATTCTAGCGGGCCAGGTGCAAGCCCAGTTCCTATGGAAGTTTGCAGTAATCGGGTGCAATCTCGCAGATCATTAATCAATGTCTCTGGACAATCCTTTGGAGAACAAAATAGGAAAGTATTGCAGATTCCCTTATAATGTAGAGGATTTCTGTCATGTGAGACTCTTTCTTCGGGATGTCATTGAAACTAACACTCGAAACACTTCGCCAGAATCCTAATGAATTTTTCAGACAGAATGATTGAGATCATCTTCGGTGTTAACAATCCTCTATTCGGCATCCTATTCTACGCGAAACAACGTCCTTTCATTAGGTAAAGATGAGCTCAGTTCAAGTGCTCGCAAAAGGCACTTTTGGTATTTCCACCTTACGCCGTTTTTTCCTCACGGCCGTAGATAAGGCTGTATCTGGAAATTTAATGTAACGACAATTCGTTACATCCCCCCGCCGTTAAAGGATTCCTTAAGGTTAGGGAGTGGTTCATTAATTACCTGGAGCCTTTAAACTCTGCTCTCAAGGGTATGGCCCAACAATTATGTAACTTAGTTTTTTACACGATTCTAACATACAAAATTCATTAACATTATTCTAACGCTATTATTAATTACAAAATTTACGATGAGAATATGCACAGTATGAAACTTAAATTTACTAATATAACATGTGATACATTGCAAAAAAAATAAATTAATTAACATGAAAGATAATTCAAAGACACTAAATAATACTCCTGCTCAAGGCATCAGCATTTGTGTTCTGTTGCCCCGGCTTGTATATCAGCTGGAAACCAAACTGTTGACGTACGAGCTGCCTATATAAAGGCCGACTTTTCGAGCTTACAATTCTTTGGAGCCGTATCAGCTGGTTGTAATCCGAAAATCGTAAGTTCGCTCCTACCTAAGCAATAATGAGTTTTCTTCAACGTAAAGTTTCTCGCTGAACGCTTCTTCTGTGCGGCTCAATATTTCTTTCCCGCTTTTGATAGCTTATTTTTTCCTATGTATGGCTTTATAGGGTTGAGATCGACCTACTTTGTCGGTAGTGAGCACTATGTCTTGGATTACCTTATAGGAGCGGCCTGAACGCTTAGAGAAAAAATTTGAATGCTTTCACAGCAGTTTACGCGATTCATTCTTTCGATTAATATTAAATGTTGTGTCTAGCTCACTTTCACGTAAATTTTCAAATTCCTCTATTTTCCCCCTTCCTCATTTCTCCTTACATACCCATTTTATTGAGTCTGATCCTCCGTCGCATAGTTTGAACAAGCTAATAGGGTACGGCTTAACCTTCCCTCTAGGGTCGAGGATACACACGCCATACTTGGTCTCAGAGATCCGAGTCTCGATCGTTCCCGGCCCCACCCACTCGGGTGCCACTTTATTTGTCTTAGACAAATTGAAAATCACTAATGTTTCCCCTATTGTGGATTTCCGGCTTACAGCATTATGATTGTACGTTTTCTTTCTTTTAATTTTTAACTCTACTTTTTTCGCCACTAATATCCGGGCTCTCTTTAATTGGTTAATTATTCTCAGGACCGGTTCTGTCACCAAGCTTCCTTCGACTTTGCCTACCCCTTTATCCAGAAGTTTAACCGGCGAAAATCCTGTACTTTTAAGTGTAACTTCACACAGAGCGAGTAAACTGGCAGGCAAAGACCGTTCAAAACCTTGTCTATTCTCTAAACAAGGAACCTTTAAAAGACGTTTCAAAGTGCTGTGGAATTTTTCCACGGATTTTCTTGTAGGATAATCCACAGAGATGCGCTTAGTCTTGTTTCTTGATTTCTCGAATTCAGTGGTCATCATTACGTCATTGTTATTTTCTTCTCCGTTTGAAACATCTTCTACGTGATTCACCAACTTTCGGGGTCCCAATATGCCTTACTTGCT
The DNA here is from genome assembly GCA_032207245.1 of Pardosa pseudoannulata. NCBI lineage: Eukaryota > Metazoa > Arthropoda > Arachnida > Araneae > Lycosidae > Pardosa > Pardosa pseudoannulata. Next base: position 43,973 of record JAGEOH010000230.1, on the reverse strand, counting down.
ATACCTTTTGTACGTTTTGGTGATTATTTTCAGGGGTTTAAAATCCGGGCTTTGTGAATCCGCGGGAGGCAATTCTAAATCCGCTTCTTCCCCATTGTCGTGAACAATAGTATTGTTTGTTACTACCTGGAACGCGTAGTCCCTTGGTTCTTTCCCTTTATTCCGTCCTGGTTTATCAATAATTTCGCGCACGCTAACAGGTGGTTTGTTTACCTTTTCTCAGTTTGTATTTTTCAAGTTATTTTGATTATTCTCCTGCGAGCGGATCACTACATTACTTTCAGCCATGGTGTTATTTTTTTCGCTCCCTTTTAAAAGATTTGCGGTTTGATTACCTAGTATGTAGCGTTGCTGATTTGACGCGTCACTAATCACACAAGCTTTTGTAATTATGTTGGTATACTCTGTCCTCAGAGATACCCTCGCTAATGGAAGTTATGGCATTCGTATCTAGAGGTTGTGTTACCCATACCGTTTCCCCTATATAGTCCTCTGTTGCGATGAACTTCCGGCATACTAAAACAACTGTGGCCCCCGAGTCACGTAAGATTTCACACTCTTTCCCGTTTACCGTTCCTACGTTTACGAAAGGAGCCAGCTGGTCAGTGTTTTCGGCCACTAAGTTTAATGGGTTTAATTCTTCCTTTTTTGCAAATAAGGGGCAATTTGGTCTAATATGACCCGGCTCGTTACATTGGAAACAGATGAGAACATTTACCAGTTTCCTATTACATTCGCGATGTTTCCAAACGCGGCGTTTAAATTCATTTGAATGGGAAGTTCTGACGTTTCCTTTCTTTGTTTCGACCGGCTTTGCGGAGATTTTTCTGCACTTTTTTCTTCAGGGTTAATAGAAGAATAAGATTTTCGTTCATCGAAAATGCGTCCTTGAAATTTCTGAGGCTGATTTTGGGGCTTACTAGACTTACGCAACAATTCGAACTGGTCTCCGAGTTTCACCAAATTATCGGGAGAAAGAATTTTTTCCCAATCTCTCAGATGACGTTCTTTTACCTCATTACCCATTTTCCTTTTTAATTGACTACTAGTATCAAATCCTTTAGGCTCTCATAAGTTTTTATGCCTAATTCTTCAGTCCATCTTTCAAAATAATTCAGAATTTCGAAAAGGTAATCTTTTCAGAGATTTCTGATTTTTGATTATGGTGAACAAATGTTTGTCGGAAAGCCTCTGAAGTAAGACGAAATCTTTCTAGGAGCAAGTTTTTAATATGAAAATAATCCTGTGTATCCTCTACCTTTTCTCTGCGAACTATTGTTGCAATATTTAACGGTAATAAGCTTAGAATACTACCAGCCCATTCAATCTAGGGATTTTTAAATGTTTTGCCTGTCGCTCAAATAAACACAGGTATAGACTTATTTCTGTCTCTTCTGAGTTAAATTTCTGCATGATATGTTTTAGCGGATTACCGGGAGTTCTCGCTACCTCGTAAATCTGCCTATCCGGCATAACTTCGTAATCACTCAAGCTTATATTGTCATTCTTTATCGGGTTCTTCTCTATCTTTATCGCGTTCTTCTCTATCGCGTTCAGTTTTTTCCTGTTCTTTTCGCGTCTCTATTATTCTCGTTAGACACCCTTCTACATACTCAGCGTCGTAGTCTTCCGAGGTCTGTATGAGATTTTTTAAATTGATCCCCCTTAAGTTGGAATCTACCTCTCTCACAAATTCTGATGGTAACTGTAGCAAATCTACTTTTTTCGCTTTTGCAAAAAATGCCATGGTTACCAGAACACAAGTGCACTTACCAAAACACTCTATCACAATAAATCAGTTACAAACAATTTTAAAATAATTTCACTTTCAATTCATATAGCACAATTAGAAATTTAAAAAATTACCAAGTCATGCATATGCAAACAAAATTCTAATTTTAACACTCAATTTTAAATTAACACTTGGAAAATGTTCAAGCTCAATTTATAATAATAATAATCATTTCAATTTTCAAAAAAAGATTTTAAACACAATGCAATTCTCAAATAAATATCCTCTTAGTTTAAATAACATTATTTCAACAGAAGTATTAAAATAATTCCAAAATCTTTGTCTTCACACAGCTTCAAATTTCAATAAACATAATTAAAAAACAGTATTAAAATTTCTATTCTTTAAAAATTAATTTAAAATTCTATATTTCAGTTCAACGCAGTTACTAATTTTACATAAATTAAATTATTCTCAAATAATTAAGAAAAAAATCTTACAAGATTCAAAATTAATAATTCTCAACATTTAGAAAAACACTCTTCTTAAAAAATAACTGTTGGATACCACACACTTAAGAGAAACAGAATTTTACTCACAGTTTTGTTGTGAAGACTTACTTCTCGGATCATTACAATTAGTCATCACATTTAGCACAAAATAAATTCAGGAATTACGAATGTCAAAACCATCACAATTTAGGCACATTAGACCAATATATCTTCACGAACACTTAAAACTTGCATATTACGCGCAGATTACTAGCTACACAAAAAGTTCCTACTCTTTATTTTTACATCACACGGCTGCGACCACTAAATAAAATCAATAGTCTGTAGCGTCTTGAGCTCTAATTGAGCTCGAAAAAAGATAGCAGAGGCCTACGTAAAGACTAAAGATCTTTATTAGAAACACAGGGTTGAAGTTATGAAGACAGATGAAAACGATGAATATCTACAAATGAAATGAGGATCGTTACAGGAATCAGCTTCTAAATTCTAGCCGAACTGGTGCAAGCCCAGTTCCAAGGGAAGTTTGCAGTAATCGGGAGCAATCTCGCAGATCATTAATCGATGTCTCTTAACAACCCTTCGGAGAACAAGGTAGGAAAGTATTGCAGCCTCCCTTACAATGTAGAGGATTTCTGTCATGTGAGACTCCTTCTTTCGGATGCCATTTAAACTAACACTGGAAACACTTTACCAGTATCCTAATGAATTTCTCAGACAGAATGATTGAGATGGTCCTCGGTGTTAACAATCCTCTATTCAGCATCCTATTCTACGCGAAACAACGTCCTTTCACTAGGTAAATATGAGCTCAGTTCAAGTGCTCACAAAAGGGTCACGTTTGCTATTTACACCTTATGCCGTTTTTTTTCTCACGGTCGTAGATAAGTCTGTAACTGGAAATTTAATGCAACGATAATTCGTTACAATAGCTACATTTCGACCATCGTTCGGGAAAAGACTGACATTTTTGGCTTGGGTTGTAGTGCTGCGACCTGCTTTATCTGTTTCATGGGGGATGATGATACCAAATTATCCCGTAGAAAATGGAACGATGCTTTTGTAGCTGGGCTGACTAAGTATAATAGGAACAAAACATTCTTATACTTGATCCCCCTGGGGTTACAGGTAAAAAATAGGTTCCAGTCTTCTTAGCCTTCGTATAACGATAAATTAACATTAGTGTTCTAAATCACACCAATACTTCACTGCTTTTTGATTTTTATATTTCACAATGATTCTATAGTATTTTTACCGAAACACCATTTCTTAAAATGAAAAAAACTCAAAATTTCAATAAAATCTAAGAATTGTAGAAAAGTGGTTTCACGTGTTGAGGTGATGGAGTATGAGGGGAATAAATATATTTAATATAATCCAAACAACTTCTGTTATTAAATTGGGGCATGCATATTTCAGATGCTCAGAAACAAATCTGTAGGCGGGCCTGGTGGAGTGTTAATGTAATCATATTTCCAGAGAAGAAAGATTTCTATTTTACCGGTGCTGCGAATTGTGGAACCAAGATCTTTCTTCTGGTCCACCTGCTGTGCTCTCGAAATCCACTGTTGTATGACTTACATTCAACTTTTCTATAAGGATATATTCAATGGAAGAATACATATATCATCGTTGAACAATATTTTCTCCCATCGAAAGTTTGTTTGGCTCTTATTAAATTTTCACGAAAATGGTGATTTACAGAAATCTCGGTTTAATGGGCGCTGGAATAATTTCTCCCATTACGAAATAAGGAATAAATTATTAACACTCTTCAACATTTCTCGACCTCACGTAGCATTTCGCACTTAGTTTGGGAGACTCATTTGCTTCTTCTCTAAAAATATCTCTCCGTTTTTTTTTTCAAAGGAGAGAATAAGAAATGAAATCATTCTCTATATTTTAAAAATATCTATAGAAAATGTGTTGTTGAAACGATACTTGGGATATTGTATACATACCAGTTTCTTATAATTTCAAACGAAGTCCAGGCTAGTCAGAGGAACTTGTCTGAATTTTTGAAGAAAGTCTTTGAAGAAAATATTTATCTTTTAATATGGTCTGTGAATCTTGATAGATTATCTAAAACAGTGCAGATTGTTCTACTGAGATATATGTAAATGTTAATTTTTCAAAATGATGAGACTTGTATTTATTTTATTACTGTGTAATATATATCTTCTCATACATAAAAGCACACACACAAACATAGATATATATAACGTTCTGATATCTGAGAGTTATAATCTTTAAAAACGTACCAAATGTATTGTTCATGGAGGTTCTCATCACCGTTGAAAAATTGTTTTGTTTGGTTAATATAAAGGTGGGTTTAAGCAAAATATTACAATGGATAGAAACCTCTTTAGCCGAAGAAAGAATTTGGCAAAAGTTGAACCATATGAGCTACCCAAAGGAAATGGGTTCCTAATCTATTAAAAAGCATCTGGGAATATTTTCAAGATTCCGTTCGCAGTCAGATGCTAATATTTACCACTGATGGTGCGTTCCAGGGAGAAGTTCGCATTTTCTTCTCTTCTTACATTCATTCCTCTTCTTGATTTCTAGCGGAAATCTACTTCACGAAGAAATTAAGGTGTAGTTTGTCTAATTTCAACCTGCGGATGTTATGACCTGGGTGAGCGAGCGAATAGTATCGAGAGGGTAGGTCAACGGATTACTAGGCCGACATCTTTCTCGAAGAATATTCTTGAAAATATTGTGAAGATGAATGTAGGGTCTACATAGGAAAGTTTCAGACCTCTTGTCGGGGCCTTTTTTTTTTCGAAAGAGATATCTTTTCGGTCAGAGTGTTGAATCCGCTGAGAAGTCATCCATGATATTAGGCAGATGTAGCAGTGTTTTTGGCTCTTCAGTGTATATACAGTGTACACACATATATGTATATATATATATATATATATATATATATATATATATATATATATATATATATATATATATATATATATATATATATAACTCTGATTGGTTGTTGGCACAGACAACTGTTTAACCACGATATACAGGTTTTGGAGACAGTCGTTCGAGAGAGTTGTTGCCTCAAAATACTGTGTCGGTTTGATCGAAACATTCCACTGTCTTTTTTTTCTCGATATTTTTCACTCCTCTAAGATTCCTCGACTGCATGCTGATTTCAGCGCTATGACCTTTCCTTTGAGATGAGACAAAAACCTCATCAAACACACACACACACACACACATATATATATATATATATATATAGATAGATATATAGATATTGGTATATATTTGGGTAGAACACTGATATATATACATAAAAGTATAGAACGTATATGAAATAAGCTATTTATTATTTTAATTTTCTTTGATTTGTTAAATAAAATAATAAGTATATAATTGCATCTGTTTTTATTTTTTTGCATGTTGGTGCATGTACATTATTACACTTATTCTATATTTCTGTAGAATTATTTTAACGTGATTCTGTGCAAGACCATCATATAGAAAATAAGATAAACAAGCTGGAATAGGAGAATAATTAACTTGATTAAATGGGAATGCAATAACTTATTTCGTGGCAATACTTAAGGTTTGGTTTGGTTTGGAGTGCTACGGACTACTATTTGCAACACGAGGGCTAATGAGACCGGGATCTACAGCTTACAGCCGATTCCGAACGGCTACGAACATCCATGCCACTGTGGGATTCGAATCCAAGAACTCCGGTACCGAAGGCCAGCACTCTAACGAATCGGCCATCGTTCGGCGCGGCAATACTTAAAAAGTGCTGTTGTGGCGTATCCTGATTATGTTGATTTATCTATTTCCCGAGACTGTGAGATTAGGGTAAAACCCTCTTAAAAGCTAACATCGAAGCTTAAATTAAATGAAAGATGTTGGTCTGAAATGTAGTCTCTGTATAATCTATAATTATGTTTGGCATGAAAACCGTGCCTTAAAATTCATTGCTTCTGATTTTCAAAACAAAAATAGCCCAGAATCAAGACACTTTCTGTTTATTAACTAAAAACTAAAATATAACTGTGTTAAAAGCTACACAACTGTGTTCACTAAAAGCTGTTTTAAGTGATTTTGAATGATTTTTTAAAACGTTATTAACTAGATGTATGTGAGAGAGAAAAGCGATATGAGGATTACCTGATTTCTTGAATTTTGTTTCTGTTTGGCATATGCAGAGCAGAATAGTAGGGACAAGATTTCATACCAGCAACGCCAGCCAAAGCGGCCGTTAGTTTGGTGCTTGTATGAGAAAGCGTATGCATTTTTAGGGTACGTTGCACAGTGTTTACCCTGAAACTTGTTGATGTCCCTACATTCAAATCCTCAGCAATTTGAAAAAGTATTGTACTTTTATCTTGTCTGACGGTTCTTTCCAGACTCAGATGATAGAGTTTTGTTAAAGTACCCACAACTGTCAGAGATTTCAAGTTTTGTTGGAAACCTGAAATCATACTTTTGAAATGGTCGTGCTCGAAAGCTTAAAGTTTAACCTGCATAAAACCTGAAAATTAAGAAACTATCTTAAATTCGTTTTACATTTGTCTAGACTCAGCAAAGTATTAGTTTAAATCGTATGTTGTCATTACTTCCCACAACGGCTAAAAGAAAAGAGATGAATACCAAGTCTCTCTGACACACCATTTTTTAACATCACATTGTTGAGTTTGAATGAGTAATGACACTCGAATAGCAGGAACATAATGCGTTGATTCAATGCTCAACACTCGGAAGAACTGACTGAGCTATACCCTCGTAGAACAACATCGCCCCAATAAGCTGAATAATATTCTACGAACTTCTAGAGTTATCTGAAGAAGAATTAGAAATAAATTTAAATTCCCGCAGCTCTTCTGCGGGGATTTGGACTGGGGATCTCGTGCTTGGACTTTGGTGCGCTATCGACCGTGCCACTGAGTACTTCAAGGAGTAAGGTTTTAAGCGGCAACATTGGGGTTTCTACTTTTTTAATTACTAAAACCGTGGGTGTTGACACATTTTTATAACCATTTTGCATTATTATATATATATATATATATATATATATATATATATATATATATATATATATATATATATATATGTATATATATGTGTGTGTGTATATGTAAATAAATAAATAAAAGAATTTTACTTTCTAAAATGCTCAGTCTGATGCTGAACTACCATAATACACCTTGATATCCCAGATAATGGATCACTTTTAAAAACATACAGGCTGAATTGTGTTCCACTCCTCCTTCACAATCTTCCCGAGTCCATTCAATGTTTTGTGATACCATTTATTAAGAACTTTTTGGTGGGATGCAATGAAAGGGAATAGATTCAATACCGGTTGAACGTTTCCTTTCTTTTTTTCTCAAAAAATAGAGCAGTAGATTTAGAGGTGTGACTTCTAATTCTGAAGAAACTTTAAACAGTGAAGAATGTTTGCCTGAAGTGACGGAATTCCTTCTTTGATAATACACGTGAAAACATATATCTGATAGTAATTCGAGTTAATTTTGAAAATTTCTTCCATACTTTTTTATTTTAAGTTTTTTTTTGTTATAAGATAATCCAGTAATAATCATAAAACCTATTGTAAAACTTTCTTTGTTTTTTCAGAACTAACATTTTAAGTCTTTTTCTATTGTTATGAGATAAATAAGTATAAGTTTCATCAATTGTAGCTGTATATTTCTATTTTCCACCAGCAAAATAACTTTCATTCAACAATCTGCACTTACTCTTATGCTGAGAAAAGTGATTTGGCGTTAAACGAGGAATATCAAGGTTTTTTTTCTTTTTGTTATTTTTAATAGTTCAGACAAGAATTTTTTCTTGTTTACATTTACCAGATGTATTTAGAATTCTTCGACAGCTTCTTTTTTCGGTATGTGTGTGTGTCGGTTTTCTTTTAAAACATAAAATGTGACTTTAGATTTGATAACAGGTGTTTGAAACTCTGTTGGGTATGCATTTTGCCTTTTAATTGCCTATACCCTCCCAGTCAATTCGTTTCTTACATTTTTCTTATTAATTATGTCAATTATTTTACGTATGTAGACATTAAAATTATGCGTTTCATATCTTTTTTAAATAATCGAACAAGAGTAGATTACTTCTGAAATCGCAAAAATATAAGACTTTGATCCATTGTTTCTTTTCTAGTGATATTTTACAAAGCAAAATATTTTTAATGCCTCAGATGATATTTAAACTCTATTCCAATTTGTTGCCTGTCTCGTTTTCATTTTAACATTTAAATTTCAGTTTATGGAGAAAGTCCAAATTATTACATAAATGTGTGCACACCCTCTATACTTTATTTACTTTATTTGCATGCCTCCTCATGACATAAACACAGAGTGGGAATAAGGTAGCGAACAAAAGTTGAGGGTTACTAGTCTTCTCTTTTTTTTTTTCCTTTTTATAGGTTGACTGTTGAAAAGTTGCATTTGTTAGTGAAGTCTTTTAAACTCTATTGAATTTTGAAAAATAATTTAATGAATATTATGGTCGCCTGTCGAAAAAAAAACGTTAAATGGTTCATAATCGGTTTCTGTTGCCAATAGAAAGTTAGATAACTTGTTAAAAGTTAAAGTGTACACAATTCCATATCATGTGTATGAGAATCATAGCATTTTATTTGGATGATATTCTTTTTTAGGATTTCGTGCTTTTTTTCATTTTAATCCAAACTTATAGATTGGATAATAGAACCAAAGAGTGAAATTTATTTGTTACGGCAGTGGCTAAGAGGACTCCTTCCATTGCTTTATTCTCTAAAACAAATTCCTTTATTCATATTTCCAAAGAATAGAGAAAAAAGTTTGGATAAAAACCATCCAGTAAAAGAAGGTGCAAAAACCATGGTAGACAGCAGATGCTCTCTTTTTTCCTTATTCCCTTTGTTACCTTTACTTTTCAATACGATTATTGTCTGGCTAAGATTTCTCTTTTTTTTTTCTTTTTACTTTGCACCAAATAAGAAAAGGGATGAATTTTTCGAGGTAGTAATTGTGAATATCAGATTTTTGCAGCTTCTGTTTCCAATCAAGTTAGGTACCTTTTGTTTCTCCAAGAATGAGGAAAAAGCTTTTTTGAATTTATTTTATATTTCTTTGGAAGAAAACATTGTGCCATTTAAACTGAATTTTCATGTACAGAATAAAGTTTAAAAAATATTACTTTTAAGATTTGAAAATATTTTTAATTTTGGATCGTTGACTATGCACAAAAAATAAGTCAACGCTAATTTACCACATAAGAATAGTTAAAAAAAAAAAAGCATTTATTTTACATATTTGAATTTAGGTAATTCCACTGAAAAGGATATATTTTCGAAATCTTTGGATAATTGGTAGAAAAAAAACCCCATTAAAGCTTCGCTTATTAGAGAAGAACTTTTTAAATTGTCTGTTAGTAAAGAACTCCTTATTGTTAATGTTGGGGTTTTGTTCTAATGGCTCACTCTTACCTTTACCTTAATTCCAAACCTTTCACCCTGTTTTGTCTTCTCGATTAAAGCTTTTTTGGACTATTTTTTTATTAAAATTCTGTGTAAATACTTCTTGCTGTTGTAGAAAATAAATGTACTGGGGGAATATTTTTCTCTTTGTTGGTTTGCTGCAATATTGTGGCTGGAATCTTTGCTAGAAAACTAGAGTGATTGATCCTAGCTTCGAATCACATTGCATACATTCATATACCAACCGGAAATATATAGGACTGTTAAGGCTTTCCATATTTGGATAGCGGCGATAGAAAGCTGTCCACCTGAAAGACCAACCTACGTTTCTGTTTTGAAGGACGATGGAATTTTTTTTTTCATTTGCATATCCCAGAAACTATTAGCTGCGTCGATCAGCTCGATCATAGTCTTATGTAGTCTAATGGGAGTTGAAGTCTGCACCATGCAGTATATCACCAACAGTGTTATTCATTACCTGCTTTATTTCCCCGAGAATATTGTCAAGATTGGTCATGGTTATATGCTAATTATTGTCACTTTGCTTTAGATATTCTCTGTTTGAATGCACCTGAAGTTTTCTTCAGCTGAAACCTCAGGTGAAGAATTACGAAATACGTTACTCATGGCTACTATTCTTTGCGGAGACAATCCCTCCGATGAAGCGTAAACTTTCCATGCTCCTTCTTCTCCTATCAGCCTATTCATGCCATATATACATCTTACAGAATTGCTATGTTGATTTTCCTTTCTACCAATCTGTGGCTTAATTCAATTATAACCAACCCATGGAGTGGATATTAATATGAAGTAGCCCAATGGAGTCTGCTCTAGAACTCAAGTGTGTGTCTGTATTGTCTATGGCTCATTGGGTCTTAGTGATGATTCTAGTTTATCGATCATTTTGCTACGTGATCTAGTTATCCTTATATAAATTATCTGATATGCGTGATATCTGACTGTCTGAATCTCGTGTAAAACTTCTGATCAACCTCTTTCCGGCATTATCAGAGTCCCCAGGGAATATGTTTGCGTTGTTTATCAGGATGTGGCTATTGGTGTGGTCTATGTGGGGTCCGCTGTAAATTAACCCATTCCCTGCCATGGGCCCCATTTGGGGATCATGAAAATTTTTATCTTGTTCATCCCTAAATTTTAGGTTTTCATTTATTTTTAAAGTCATGTGTCTACATAATAATCTACTCTAAATGTAGATAGCTAATTTATTTGTTTTATTTGCAAAATAAAATACATTCTAATAAAATACATAATTTCCTGTAAACAACGCTTTTTCACATATGTCTATTTTCTAAGTGAATATCTGTTAATTTATATTAAAATGAATTATTTTTTCTGACAGAGGTTGTTTGCACATGAGTTCTGAGTAATATAAAATAAAAATTGAGCACATTGTTTACTTCATGCCGTCAGCACCTGTAAAATACAATGATCCCCATTTGGGGCTCACGGTTATTGCAATGTAAAATGATTTATTTATGCTACAATTGAAATTTTCATTTGTTCAGTTATCTGGCGCAATATGTTTCCGGAATTTCCAAAAAGGCTGTTACCCACAAAAGTGTGGACTCTTTGCCTCAAGAGCAGATGTATTGGTCAGAAGAAGAAGATATAGATATTGGAATTGTAAGGAAATGTATGTCGAAAAATCGTTATATTGAAATAAAGAGAAATCTACATTTCAGTGACAATACAAATATACCACTAATAAATGGAAACAAAGACAGATTATTTAAAATACGACCAATCTTGGATGAGCTGAATAAAGCATTTATGCAGTTCGGCGTATTTTCGTATAACATATGTATTGATGAACAAATGGTACGTTATTATGGTCATCATTTTCTAAAGCAGTTTATTAGAGGAAAGCCCATTCGCTTTGGGTTCAAGCAATGGGCAAAGTGTTGTGGTGTGACCGGATATTGCTATAATGCTGACATCTATGAAGGTAAGCCAAGTAGAATTTCAGACGAAGATAATTTAGAAGGAGATACTTATGGATTAGGTGTGTCAGTAATATTGAATAAGATAGCAACCATAGACAAACCAGAGGAACACTGCTTTTATTTCGATAAATTTTCACAAGTTTTGATTTGCTGAAAAATCTAAAAGAGAGAAATATACCTGCGACAGGAACGGTGAGATGTAATAGGATGAATAAGTGCCCTATAAAAACAGATAAGGAAATGAAGAAAGAATTTAGAGGGGCTTTTGATTATAGATATGATGAAATAAATGGAATATTTGGTCTTGTTTGGAAAGATAACAGCATTGTTAAAATGTTATCAAATCATTTGGAAGTTTTACCTTTGGGACGTGTGCCGAGATGGTCTAGGGTTGAGAAAAAAAATATTAATTCCACAACCCAATGCCATTATAAATTACAATAAGAACATGGGAGGTGTTGACAATGGAATGTACAAAAGTATAGGATAAAAATTAGAGGCAAAAAATGGTACTTTCCTATTTTCACTAATGCAGTGGATGTGGCTCTAGTTAATGCTCATACAATATATTGTATTGCTAATGGAAAAATGCCGCTATTAAATTTCAGACGAGAAGTTGCACGGTTCTATTTGAATTTACATTCTGTGTCTGACCCGAAAAATTGTGGACGACCATCGTACAGTGTGAGTTCACAGAAGCGCGTACCAGAAGACGTAAGAAAAAATCCTCAAGGACATTATTTAGAAAGAACATTGGACAGAAAACAAAGAAAATGTGCGGTTTGTAAAAAAAATGTTCGGAAACAGTGCTTGAAGTGTGATGTAGGATTACACGAAGAATGTGTTATTCCATGGCACTCTTAAAAAAATTTACAGTTATTTACATGCAGTGTACCGTGATCCCCAAATGGGGATTGATTTTTAAATCCATAAAAAACATATTTTTTTTTCTATTTTGTAAAATTTAATGTACTACATTGGTTTACATGTAAATACGTAACTATATATTAAAAAAATATTTAAAAAAAAATCTGGCAGTTAATGGGTTAAGTGTGACTTGTTGAAGGATACGATTGTGGTTATGCGAGAGAGAACCCTTGATCTTGATCTGTCTGTCTCTCTAACTTTTTTTTCGGTGTTCTTAACCAATCCCGCGTTCTTTGTACTGTTTGTTAAAATATTTCCATTTAAAAATTATTTTTTAGTTTTCTCTCTTGTAATATGGACGGTAAGGAAGGAGAGTTTGATTAATGTAACATCTGTAATTTTCTATGTCTTTCGACGGAGTGAAATTTACTACTAACATATTCTGGTGCGAATCTCTCTCTCTCTCTCTCTCTCTTGTGTATGTGTATAGAGACATTTTTGGGTAAGATTTTTTCATTTCTTTGGTTTATAGATAGTAACATTGAAAATATTTACTTATTACATAATTCAGTAAATTTTGAACTAAAAATAGTAAAATGATTATTAAGGGATAGGTGTCGAAAGAAACTTCAGATTCAAACAATGAAGATAAAATTCGATGGCAGTCACATGTAAGCTAATTCTGTTAGAAATAGATAGAAAAGTTTTGGAATTAAATATTTGATATAATCAATGAAATGCCTTCTGTCTAAATATAATTAATCTTATGTAACCTTTTATGACATAATTCGGCGTTTTCATTCGATGATACTTCGGTAAATTAGTTTAAATTGCTTTTCCTCAGTTACTTTGCTCAATCAATAATCTCTTCTTGACATTAATTAGTACAACGATTGATACAACGTACAGAGGAAGTTGAGATTCCCCCCGAAGAATGCTCGGGAAGATTATTTTTAACCAATGCTATTTACCATATCCTAATGGGTAGTTTTTCTGACTTAATTAAAAGTGAAAAAAAATGAGATCTTGACAAGTCAAATCGTTTTCTACAAATGCAATAGTTTGGACATTAAAATAAATGTAAACAGTGAACGCGTAAAAAAGATCTCATGCCTGAGATTTTCTCTCTTTACATGAAGCTTCTAAAGTATTTTCTCAGGTTACTATCCCTTCTAGACACTGAAATTTTCACTTAGTGTATGTTCTCCATGAATTAGCTTTAAACCCTTTTTCTCCTGTTATACTACCATTTGAAATTTGGTGATTTTTTTTGGTGAATCATTGGGAGAATGAGATTGGATTGACAGCAAATTAAGAAAGCAGCTGACAGTATCTTATGCTTGCAAATTTTGTAAAAGCACAGCTGTTATATTCTGCACTGGTAAGATCTCAGTCAAACACTCTTACCTCTTCCTACCATCCAGCACAGATAAATATATCCATTTTAAGATTAATACAATTTTTCTGTACCATAAACTCGGCATGGTATTACATTTTTTTAAGATGAGCATTAAAAGTAAATTTTCTAACATTGATCACATACAAGAAGTTGAGAGAAACTTTTAGGTCACCAAAGTAATAGTGAAGAAAGATGGCACAGAAGGGTAAAAAGATTGCTCAAAGTTCTTTGTTTTGAATCAGGAGCCGATTGGGAAAAGAACCTGCCTTTGGCTTTGCTTGCACTAAGAACGGTTACTCATGAAGCCACAGGATTTAGTCTAGCTGAGTTAGTGTACGGGAGGAATCTCCGCACGCCGGAGACTGTTATACGAAAAATGGGTTGAGAGTCAAGGGAAGGAAAGCTTAGTGACAGAATACATTTTCGAGTTGATAAATAGACTTAAGCGGTGTCAAGAGTAGTCGCTGAGAACGCGATGGAGATGCAAGAAAAAAGAAAAACCTATTACGTCAGAAGAGCAGTGAAACGTGAGTTCCGACCAGGAGAAAAGATTTTAGTTTTGGCCGCATCCATACCGCACAAATTAGCGGTACTGTGGGTAGGCTCAGAAACAATAGAAAACAAATTGTCAGAGACAAATGCTATCGTTAACAGGAACGATAAACGGGAAAAAACGAAAATGTATCACGTAAATTTATTGAAACCTTACCACCAGAGGGAAGATACGATAAATTTACTGATTAGTGAGGGGGTTATTAAAGATCGGAATGACTCCGAATTGAAAATTTCTTTTCCCTCGGCGAACACAAATGTCTTCGATTTCGAGGAAATAGCTAAGAACAGTGAGTTACATGAGCGTTGTACGGAGTGTCAGGTGGAAAATTTGAAACAATTTCTGAGTTCTCACCAGAAAATATTTTCAAATGATCCAGGTCTACTGACCTCGTCGAGCATGACATACACTTAATTAGTAGTCAGCCGGTCAGGTCTAAACCCTACAGGACCTCGCCTCGACAAAATGAGATATTAAAATCGGAGATCAAACGAATGTTAGATCTAAAAATAACAGAGATCGAGGAGTCTGACTACACATCACCAATGAAACTAGTAGAGGCTCTGGGAAACGATCCACGGCCCTGCATTGATTATAAGAAGTTAAACTCACTAATTCGATTAGAAGTTTTTCTTCTTCCAAACATAGACGAGATAGTTGAGAGGGTTTGTTCCGCCAATTTTATTACAGTGATTGATTTGACCAAAGGATATTGGCAAATTCCACTATCCCCGAAAGCGCAGAGACTATCAGCTTTTGTGACTATGTTTGGGACATATTGACCCTTAGTGTTATCCTTCGGGCTGGTAAACGCTCCTTTCAGTTTTATAAATAATCAGTTTTATAATATTTCAGTTTTGTAAATATTTTTTTTTCTTGTAATGTGTTTAAAAGAGTAAAGTGTAAATAAGGGTAAACCACAGTAGGAAATAAATGCTGCCTCTAGGATCGGAAAAACTATCTGATACCTGTGTGCCTAACATATTACCTTGCAGATTTCACGAAGTCGCAAATTTCTTCTAAGGCGGGAGGGGTTGTGAAGACCCCCCCCCCTTCGTTCAGAACATGGAAGACGGAAATCAGCTGATCTGAATTCCTCTTCATTTGATCCGGCTACAATAGCGTGGCGACGTCGTGTCGTGTCTGTGATGTTGTCAGTTCTGTTGAAATAGGCGTCACGCCCCTGATTGGTTGCGGTAATGATTCCGGGGGATTGTTTGGAGAAGGCCGTAATCGGTACAGCTAGGGAATGAGAATTCAACTAAAAAAACTAGCTGTAACCTTAGCTGGAGTTCTCAAGTAACTGAAATCGTAACTGAAAAAAAAAAAAAAAAAAAAAAAAAGGTTGGCGGGACCGTAACTGATCCCCAGGTATAAAAAGCGTAGAATTTTGTGACTCGGGGCTTTTAGGCATTTTTTTACGAGGTGTTTTGGTCTCGTGGAGGCTACCACGACTTTTGACCGGAGCCAGCTGATTAGTGATTACGTTCGGGAAACTCTTAAAGTCCGCTCACATAACGAACAGCAGGGTTTCGGACACCGAACGGGGGATAGGTTGGGTTTGCGTTGTATCCTGGAAAGGCGTCCCCATTTGTGAGATTATTTAATCTTTTTTTCGACTGTGATCGTCGTGATAAACGCAAGAAACAATCCTCTACATTTCTACTTGTTTTGGGAGAATTAGAATCCCGTTGTATATATAACAGTATTTACTCCAGAAAAAATGAAAGTGATTTTCAATTCTAGCCCAGTGGCGTTGGGGTAGCGCTTCGCGCTCCCACGACACAGGTCCGAGGTTCGATCCCCGGGCTGGGCAAGGTTGACTCAGCCTTTCATCCCTTCAGTGGGTAGAGAAATTGAGGACCAAGCATGCTTGGGAACTAAACACTGGGGGTTCCGCGTAAGATTGACCACCTAACCGGAACTTCGCACCCCAGGGCCTTTGGTCACGCAAACGGAGATTGGCACCGTAAGCCTTGGCCCCCTAGGGGCTGTTGCGCATTTAAGAAGAAGAAGATTTTCAATTCTATTGTGACTGTGATCCTTCTTCACTCTACTTCTCACTCAAGAACATTGAAGTCGTCACAATGTTGACGATCTGCAGATTTCTTGTCAAAGATAGGATATGCCTGTGATTGAACGATTATTTCAAACAGCAATTAAATTCATTGTTGATTGGTGCGACAAGAACGGGTATTCCTTTTCTCCCATTTTGTGTTCACTTTGGCAGAAAGAGGGGAATGCACCCTCCTCCCACTATTCACATGTTTGGTATTCCTATTATTGTTGTTGAAGAGGTTCGGTATCTTGGTGTGATCTTGGACAGTAAGCTAACTTTAGTACATTTTACATCTGCGTAAAAAGTGTGAGAGACTGCTGAATATACTTAAATTCCTCTCAAATACTTTTTGGGGAGATGATCGCACCTCTATACTTCAAATTTCTCAATCTGTGGTGCTTTCTGGCATTGATTATAGTAGTTCTATTTCTAGATCAGCACTTATTGGTTGGTTAGATCCAATCAATAACGCAGCCCTCTCCATCTGCTGTGAAACATTTCGTATATATCCTGGTTATAGTTTGTACACAACCTGCAACCAGATTCCATTAGATCTTAGACGTAAAAAGCTGTTTCTGACATACTATTTTAGATATCGCTCCATCCCGAATCACCCTTTAAAAACCTACACAGTTGGTCCTGCTCCAAGGAAACTTTTTGATGCTTGTTCCTAGTGTTCACTCCCTTTTTGAGAAAGAATGAAATCTCTTGTATATGAGGCTAACCTCGAAAACATTTCTGTAGCTTCTTTAAATAGCCTCATTATCCCTTCTTGGAGCGTTCTTCTGATTAGAATTACTGGAGACTTGGTCTCTTTTAAGAAAGACATTACCGACCCTGCTATTTTCAAACAATTTTATTTATCTCATCGAAGCTATTTTTAAAATTACGATCCAATTTAATGGATGAGTCGAAAGCGAGTTGCTTTGGCTGTGATATTGAGTATAAACAGACCACTATTAGTTTAAGCCTCTCTCCTGTCTGCTCCGTGTATACTGCTGAAGTTGTCGCGCTTCATTTGGTCCAATCTTCAAACCACCAAAAATATTGTCTGTATATCGATAGGAGCCAATTCCCATCCCCTGATAAATAAAATTGTTTATCAATTAAACACTCTCTCTTGTAAAGGGTACGATGTTATCTTTTGTTGGGTCCCAATTCATGTTGGAATTATTGGAAACCAGCTTGCAGTCTCCGCTGCGAAGACTGCTTCTGTTCCCTTTCATCAGATCATTACATTGATGTTTTAAAATGTATCTCTAATCACATTTATACTAGTTGGCAAGAGTTGTGGAATCAACAGGACAGCAACAAACTGAGAGCTATAAAACATTTATTTGTCCATGGCCAATTATACCTACCAGGCGCACAGATGTGATTTTAACCCGTCTACGTATCGGCCATACTCGGTTCTCTCATTGCTATCCCCTGACAAATGAAACAGATCCTTATTGCACCAACCGTAAGAAATATTATACCAGTTTTATTTTTTTAAATTGATAGTCCAAATTTGAATAATCAACGTCTCAGATTTTTAGAGAAAACTGTTTTTAAACTCGAGCGATTTGGTTGGGGTGATCCCCATTCAAACCTTTTTTCATTTTTGAAGTCTATTGGAGTTCATAAGTTTTAATAATCCTTTTTTCTTGGTTCTGTCTCTTTATTATCCAATTTTTAAGATTTTATACCTTTTTACTCTAATATAATCATTTATTAATATTATATATACAATCCTTTCTATTGCATCATTTTTATAGTTGTCCCTTCTGTATTTTCACCATTCTTTTTCTTATTTCGAAAAACACATTGCTTCTTTTATGGCATATTTTTGGCATTTGTTTGGTGCAGCATATCCTCTTTTGGATTTTTTGCCATTAAAACCGACACTCACACACTCTTCCCAAAGATTATCTGTAGCATAGAAGACTTTGATTGAGAGTACGGCGTTTTGACTCCACATAGTGTAACTTCACAGCTCTCAAACAGTAAATATTTTGGTAGCGGTGGGACTCCATGATGACCACAACCTAAAAAAAAAATCGTTTGAAAAGAGGAAGGTGTGTACCTTTTTTTACACGTTTGTACATCCTCCCTCCACTAAGACATACAATCGTCTCTCTTCCCAAACAAGCTAGTACTGATCCAGGCCCATATGGCAGTGAAGCCCTCCAGCCTTCTCCCAGTAGTGGTTAGCAGATCGTAAGTATTGAGCTACTCCACGCCGCCGGCCACCCACGAAGTGGCTGGAGCGCCGCAGGCGGAATCTGCGAGGGAACGAAGCAGATATGCAATCGGAAGAGCTCTCTATCTTCCCAAACAGCCTCTCAGGTAGGTAAACACGGATATCACAATCCCGAGGTACCCTAGCGTTCTTTTCCTCCTCCTTCTGCTCTTCAATCTTCTATTTTCTTTTTTGTTTCCCCCTCGTGATTTTCTGTTTAGAGATGAGAGCACTTCTCCAGAAGCTGTTCCCACCCTGTTTGTTACCTGCTTATATCTTCCCAAAGAATACACTCATTTCCTCTGACTTTTCAGGGAAATGGAGAGAGAGGGGGACAATGGCTAGAGCCTCATAAAAAAAATCATTTTTCGGCTGTGTTCACAGGCCAGAAAAAAAAAGATCAGAGTTCCGCATATATGGGAAAGCCTTCAAAGGCCATAACATCCTCTCTCATCATTTGACTTTCACAATGCGAACAGTAAATGACACCAAAAATAGAATTCACACTATAACAACAAATCGAAAACTATTTAAGTAGAAAGTGGGATGCTACAATAGTTTGAAGTTTGTACTTTAAAAAAAAGAATTAATAAAATGTTATGAAGAGTATTTTTGGTGATATATTCCTGTATAAAAATTTTCACATAGCTTTTGTTTTGGCATATTTATAGTAAATCACACACACAGGAAATACATTTTGCCGGAAAGAAGTACTCAGATCATTCAAAAATTAGCTGAATAGAAAACTCGTTATATATGTTTTTAGAAAAACTGTTGGATGGGGACCAGAGAGGCAAAACGTCTCACATGGATGTTTGGTGCCTTTCGGAAACGTCTAAAAAGTAGATGTAGCACACTGTTTCAGACCAACGTTTATAAAAACTTACTTAATATAGTAATTGCTTTGAATAATTTTTTGAACGCAATGAATTATCGAACTATATATTTCTGTAAATTTAAAGCTACTAGAAATTCGATTGTTGTATTCATTACATGTACAATATGCAAAAAGCTAGAAAGTGATCCTAGTATAAAAAAATCACTAAATAGAAATTTAGATCTTTAAATGAAAATATTATTTAACGTTCAAAATATACCCCTATGTAAGGTTCTTTAAAATTATTTGTTACTGGGCTGAATGGAAGTTCATTCTACAGATTTCACTGTATTAAAATGATAGAGAAGTTCGACCGCATCTGAAAATGATTTTGATAGCCATGTTTTATGTATAAATTCCGTATTTTTTGCGGCTATTTGCTTCTATTTAATAGCCATAGTTCCTGAAAAAAGCTGCTGCTCGAATATTCCATGAAGGCAAACTTTTTCTTAGTGCTGGCCCGTCAATTTTATGCCATTCATCTTGAACTTTTTCCGTTTAGTGTTCTTGGATGCCGTTTTCCTAAGGCTCATTTTAATAAACCAAAAGCGCAAAAGTTCATTGGAAAAGCATCAGGTGCTTTTTACAAGTATTTAATTGAGATACACTTTATTCTTGTTTCTAATTCTTTCTTTGCTAAATAAGAGGCAGTTGATTAAATCTGTGACTAGAGGCTCAATTTTACTAATGTCCTTTCCATATAAGGCTGGGATTTCTCCTTCAAAACTTGGTTCTAAAATATTCTGCTGATAGTAGAGTGAATTGATTTTAGCTTTACTTGAGACTCTTTGATTTTTAATCTGTTGATGTAACAAAATCCTGCAATTATCATAAATCCTTGGGGGAACTTTTCTGTACACTGACGAAGACATTTTGTATGATCATTCCAGTCAGTTGAACAATAGGAAATTAATTTTTTTTCGAGTACAGTCGCTTAAATATATCATACCTCATCGAGTGTTAACACAAATATTTCCACTTTTCGGCAGCTATGTGTTTTACTTATAAATTTTTATGGTCTGGTTTTTCTTTCAATAATATGCTTTTTCTTGATGAACTTTAGGTTTAAACCTCATTTTTAACTTCAAATCTTTATAAGTTATTTTATTTACAATACCAGAAGACATTCATTTCGTAGTTTCGAAGAAATGGATTTTTGATTTGGTGGATTTTTTTCTAGGATCAGAAACTTCACTATCTTGATATTTACCTGCGTTAGAACTGTTTGATGATGAGGTTTTGCTGCCATGTGTCCATTTTTAATTTCATATAGACCTTTCGTTTCTTTTACATATTATATATTATAAATAATTTTTTTGAAATGCAATAATCGCGATTTACACACCATTTTACAATTTGTTTACACGACTATTTCTTCTCGGAAAGTGCAGCTACATAACTTTTGAGCGATCTATCAATTTATAAGCCGTTTTTCCAAAATAAATCTTTTGTTTTACATTCCAATCAAAAGATACAATAGCACACGATTATTCTGAAGTTATCAAATTTTTATCTGAAAATGCAAACGAGAAAATAAATTATAAAATCGTTTCCATAAAGTGGGAAGAACCTTCTGTTATGTAACCTCCACACTATGGCCAATTGTTCACCACTTCCTGATGGTGACCTTGGACGGGTTGCATCTACACACTGGGCAACTAAATGAGCCGAGCGCTTGGATTTGTCCATAGGGTCTAATGCCCACTTTAGTTGCACATCTGGCTGCCTTTGATCTTTAGAGAAAAACCGCTTCCGAAGTCATCCTCCACCAAGGACATTTTATCGTCTGCCATCGTCGACCTCGATAAGCTATACCTTCTCCAGACGATGGTAATGGCTTGCAGTGGACTATAGTGTAGAGGGGCCTTTAAACTAGGGCGTCTAGTTTAAAATGAGGATTTATTTTCTTCTTTTATCACTTTTTTTTAGATCTGATTAAAAGAATGTTTTAAGCCTTACAAATATATACCTTTAAAACAAAAAAGAAAAAAAATCATGTATAAGTTTATGGGGAAAGGATTGAAATTGATAATTTGTGAAAAATTAAGAGAAATATGAATCGCAGAAAATGTCAAAATATTGCAAGTCACCATAGCTGAAGGCTATTCCCTTCGTTTAGTTGAAAGTGAAAATTTTAAATATAATACTTTTGTTCCTTTCGATAAACCAAATTTAAATCTTACATGATGATTTATATAAATAATAATTTTATTATTATTTACATAAAGTTCTAGCGAAGATATCTAAATTACTGTTTGCTTTAAAGAAATTATTATGACATAAGGTGACATTTCTATGTTTCTAAGATCTCAAAATATAAATAAACTTCTGTAGAATGTCATGGTACATAAAATTAAAAAGGTAAGAGAAAGTTCTCTGTTTTGTTAAAGTGTTTATTAATTTCATTATTATATTTTAAGAGCATATGCTAAAAGTAAAATTTTTCCTATACTGGAATAAGGAATTAAGGGAAATTTCATATTTGACCTACGAGAACGACTGGACAGATTTTAATAAAATTTGGTGTGAACATAGGGTGATATAATACAAACAAAATAAACATTCAGCAATTATAATAGACACACATGTTCGTGCGTAACACTCATGGGAGTTTGAAGGTCAGAATTTGCAGAATACACAAAGGAAATGGGTTAATAGGGAGTATGGTCCCCTCTTACAGTTAGACAGACCTCGCAGTGTGATGTTATACTGAAATAAGACAGTTTATCAGTGCCTGTGGCAATTGGTCTCACTCATTCAGCAACGCTGTTTTCAGTGGATCCTGGATGGTTCTAGAGGGGGGTTGACAGTTGCAATGGCCTCCCCAGAGCGTCCCAGACATCCTATATAGGGTTGAGGTCTGGAGAGCTGGCTGGCAAATCCATTAGGCAAATATCCTCACTCTCGAGAACTTCGTCGACCAGAAGAGCTCTATGTGGCCTTGAGTTATCGTCCTGTAAGATGAACTCGGGGTCCACTGCACCACGGAAAAGGGGTACATAGGGTTGCTATACCTCACTCATATACTCATCGCTATACTTCACACCAGTCACAGAGCCTCTGTCAAAGATGTGGAGAGGTGTGCGGCCATCCAACATGATGCCATTACACCGCTACCGCCATAATTGTCGATTTCGCGGACATTTGAGGGTAGGTAGCGGGTCCCTGGTTCTTTCCATATGAAAGTACACCAAGAATCGGTGTTTAGGATAAAACGGGACTCGTCAGCATATTCCATACTCCAATCACTATGCTGCCTGCACCATACTAATCAGGCTCTCCTGTTTGTAGACGTGAGCGGGACGCAAACAGCCGGTCTTCTGACAAACAACCCTCTTTCATTCAGTCTTTTGGAAACATTCACCCTTGTTACATGGGTTCATGTGGCTGCATACAGGTCTCGAGAGAGCTGAGAAACTGTAGCCCCTCTGTTACGCCTTGCTAAAATGGACAAATGGTGATCTTCTAGGCCATCGTGGCTCTTGGAAAACTTTCCCAGGCTTTTTTTCGATGGATTCCGTATCCTGAAAGTGTTTCCATAGGTTACACACGACGCTGGGAGTTAAATTCTCTGAATATCTGGAGTTGCGATTGGTCTGCCTCTAGCCTCCTGACAATTCACCACCTCATTCCACTGTCTAAACGTTGGTGTTACACAGTTTACTGTTTCGATGTGAATTTAACCGATTGCTGCAAGATAAAACAAAGAATTTAGCTGAGGTGTGCTAGCGAACGCAATTCGTCTTACCCTCCCCGCGAGTATAAATCCTGTTTTTCTGCTGCATCCGCCTACAGTCACGTATACACTTACGTATTTGCCTTTGAAAACCCTTTCCTATTTCAAAATCAGCCCCACAGCGAAATATGAGTTTACAATTTAGTCAATGTAGGAGAAAAACCCTTTTATTGAGCCAGCTGGAAAATATGGAGAGAGGACAAAAAATTGACATTTCTTTCAGAATTAGTTTTAGGCGACTGCTAAAAATTTTTAAGTCATCGAACACTCCTTTAAATAAGATATTTTTTGGGAAAACAGATAGGAAAGAATGAGAAGGGGAAGAGGAGAATATTAAAGGGATATTTTAAGTGTAATAATTTTGATATATTACGCACACTACACACACACACACACACACACACACACACACACACACACACATATATATATATATATATATATATATATATATATATATATATATATATATATATATATATATATATATATTGGATATACATGTAATTTACTGATTTCCCAGTTTATATTTTTAATGTCTGTATTTTTGACTTCCTAAATAAATAAAAAACTTTGGAATGACATCAACACGAGAGAACTGAGAATATTTATATGGTAATACTACTGTATATTACACACACTTGGATGCATAAACACATCCAAGTAACTTGTTTTAAGTGGAGTCGTTCGAGCTGAGTGTGATTGTCCCTTTTCCATAGGTTGAGCTCCATGTGGTTCTGGAATCCCCCCTGCGATGGGCGGGACTGTCGATGGGAACCATCATCCCTCCCCTCTTATAGCCAAAATTTAAACAAGATATTTTTACGAAATTAAATTTCATTCCTTTGAGAATTAATATACAGGGTGAATCGTAAATGTTGCAACAAACTTTTAGGGGAGATAGGGTACATCATAAGGATGTAGAATTGCATAGGATACTATATGCGGAAACGTCAAGGGTAAGAGGTAGCAGAGGTTGAGGATGGGAAAGGAAACAAGAGAGGGATTCATTTGAAACATTTATTGGTCATAATAAATGCAAATTGTATACGCAATCAATACAGCTGGAATGCAACAGATACTCGAAGCTTGCACCACCAGACGTCAAACAGGACTGACACATAGATCTATTTCAGTTTCCATAGGATCATCATACACGACACATTGGATGAATCAGCACAGAAATAAATTAAGGCTTCATTAATCCGGTGCGCTTGTGGGCCAGGGAACAGGTCTACCACGATGAATGACCTGCTCAAATGGCTAAGAACAACCAGTTCAAAAGGAGCAGGGGCCCCATCATAAAAGAAACACATGTTGCGCCTCACATTTGATGGGACATCGCACAGCAAGCCGGGAAGAGAAAGATCAGATAATTGGGTGAACTTGGATAGTAAAAGGTAAGGATTGACTAAGCAGACGCCAACCAAGAACGCCCACATATTAAGTTTGAATCGATGGTATACCGTACACCATGGGGTTTTTTTAAGCCCACAAGTACTGATTGTGGGGAATGAATACGGCATTCCTATTAAATGTGGTCTCATCAGTGAACACCCATAAGCTGGGATATTCACATCGTGAGCACCTTCTGTGCGAAATGCACATTTTTAGGATAGTCATTGAGGAGCAATAACTGTACCCTTTGGAGGGGAAAGGCGTGGTAGGAGTCGGCGTTTAAAACACACTAGACACAGCTACGAGGCATTCTTATTTCAGAGGCAATGCACTTATGATGTTCCTTGAATTAGTCTTCAAGTTACCCAACATTCTTTTTCTCCTAGCACCTCGATCGTTGCCTGCCACTTCTTAATGACTCGTACTTATTCAAATTTTGGTGTATACGAGCAAATAAACTGTGATGAGGTTAATATCTGCCCCAAAAGCGTTCTCAATAAAGTGTGCGTCGGCTTGTCCAATGTCCTCAGCTATTTCTTACACAAAGTGCATGTCTGCAAGTTCAACGTTCGTATATCGTTTCATGCTCTTCGTATATTAATTACCGGTGGAACGAGGAAATCCTCTCTGTCCTCTCAGATATGAATTAAAGGACTATAAATCATATAATATATATAATCATATAATAATCATATAACTTGAATTTCAGGTTTTTGTGTTATCACGTTCTGCGGTACCCAAAATCGATTTTGAGAAAAATGAATAAACAGTTTAATGCACTGGAAAAAGTATCTATAAAAACAGTAACCTTAAGTATAAATTATGTGGTGTTAGATGAATAATATCTTAACTATGTAAAAAGATTTTTTTGACATTAAAAAGGTAAATAGTCGCGTACCGATTTCCAAAAGATTCCTTCCGGTTTTGAAATTGACTTTTGACTTCCATTTCAAATGCTACAACTCAGGTTCGAAATGAGATAAGAAACAAAACTCATGTGGTAACAAAGTTTAACAAAGTTTGAAAATCGATATTTTGGTCGAAACTGATGTTTGAAAGGTGTACAGGTATCTTAAAAAGTTTTTCATATTCTTCTCAAACTTTAACCAAACCTATTTACCATACCTCTCTACAGGGTGCAATCGTAATATGCTTCCAAAAAATGTTAGAGGAGCATTCACTTGACGCTATTTTTGAAATCTTCAAATTCAGTTTTGTGAAAACGAAACTTTTAAACATACCTTATCATTATAATTAGTAGAAGTTGAAACTAATCTTAAGGGCCAAAATTGACAATTCTCTGTGATAAAAATTAGCTCAGATATTTGATTTCAAAGCTGGCGATGATTTTTTTTTGTCTAGAATCGGTGTTAAAAGATTAATTACAGTAATTCAAGATCCCTTTTAAGGCAAAGTGGGATTCTTTATTGAAAAATATAGAGTAGATCCAATTAACTATGGATTGGATGCACCCATATTATGAATGGAATATGGCAATCCGATAAATTGCTGCAGTTATTCTATTAACCGATTCCTGAATGAAGTAGAAAAATAATCTTGAAATTTTGAATAGAAATATATTGGTAAATTTTTGTAACATAGAACATTTCTTCAATTTTTATTAGATATAATAATAGGTAACATATACAAATTAGGTTTTGTGAATTTTCCAGTTTCCCTATAGCATGAGAGGAATGATTTAAAACATTTTGGAAGCTTCAACGGATAGCGGATAAAACTTTCCTTTGAATATTCTTGGACATTCTTTTCTGCCTATGACTGTAATTGTCTTATAATTCCTGTATACAAAATAAGACTTGAAATGTTGTCCAAAGACATTTTTTCGATTAGTTCGGAATCGGCTTTAAGCAGTAGGTCCCGGTTTCATTAGTCCTCGAGTTTCAAAAAAATAGAACGAAGTGCTCAAAACCAAACTGTTTTCAATTCATCCTAAAATAAAATGTTCTGTTTGATTGAAACGAATTTTTCACAAGATTCGATTTTTAAAAAATCGAGTTTTGTCATTCCAAGTAGTACATTTTTGTAAACAGCTAAATGAAATAAATGAAATTTACTATATGATTTTAGAATTATTTATACTACAAACTAAATTTTTTTTTATCAAAGTGCAATAAAATATATTTAATTTGAAATGAAAAAAAAAATAATAATTTTCTAATAGGATAGAATCACGCTAAATTTTTCTTCATGTCATATTTCTTTGATCGAGTTGGTGACGCTAGCGTCAAAGTGATATATAAAAAAAGAGTGGTTTTATTGTGGAGTTGTTTTAAGACGCATTTAAGTATTTTTTTTTATAGTTCAGCTAGAATATATGTATATATATTTTCAGCAACCTCTATAAGTTCCATTTATTCCTATGTATCATTTTGTAAAAAGAAAGTATCGTTGACTGTGTTGTAATAAATTTTGTGATTTTAATGAAGCTAATATTTTGGTGAGTAGAGTATGTCGTTTCGGATTTGATTTTCTTGGAAGTGCATGTTAAAAAGTCGCGGTTCGTCTTTGCATCCATTGGCGCCCCTCCCGCGCCATCTATTTCCGACTGCTGCTCGTTGGCATGGTGATCTCACCGATCGGCCACAATTCCACTTCCATGTGCAACCGAAAGGAGCTCATTATTCGTCGCTTCCATTCAATGAAAGGACGCTCAAAAGGTAATGGCTCTTTCATCACAATTACCAACCAACTTAATATTCTCTCACTATTTAAGCTTCCGAATTTATTAATTTCTTCATTTATTACTTGATTGAACAGCTAGTTAAGTCAAAGCAAACCCATTGAAACTTCGAAAGGACTTAAAAATAAGTTAACTCAAAAATAACACCTAATTTAATTCAGACAATGATACAATTTTCCTTAAAAATTTTTAATGAAAAAGAAGTGAGTGGTAGCCAACTGAAACTAGTACGTATTACATAGAAATTGGCTCTTCGGTACAGGCTGTTGGCATGGATGTTCGTAGCCGTTTGGAATCAGCTTTAAGGTGTAGGTACCAGTCTCGTGTAGAAAAATAGAAGCGTTCTAAATCACATCAAATCACTTGAAATAAACTCGTCTTACTAAAACGTGTTTCCTTTTCTTTGTTATATTAAAAACATGTTTATATCCTTAATTTCGAGTTGGAGTCGGAACGTTTTTATAATACGAATTTTCCAGGGTAAAATGGCTATTTTAGGTATTCCTGTTTTGTTTTATTCTCAACATGCACAATTTTAATCTAAATTTTACATGACTTTCATAAATATAAAAAGTGTGAAACATAATGTACTAAAAGTTCATTAAATATTTGCTGAGATACAAGCTATAAAATAAATATCTTGAAAGTTACAATCGTTACGTTAAATAATTCGGTTACCTAATATACAGGGTAACGTAAATAAAAGTTTGAGTTGGCAGTTTTGAGGGCAGTAATTAAAAGAATCTGTAGGTTGAGAAGTAGCTTTTATCAAGTAACAGAATTTGGTATGGAATGTTGTTAATCCTGGAAGGGTCGATCTGGTGCAATTCACTTTTGGGAAAATTCCTTATAATTTGGGGACTATTCTATAGACTGTCAATTTATTTGATATCAAGTTGTCACAAAAATAGTCCCTCATTCGCCTTTAAAATTATTTAATTTCACAGGTCTCATTTTATCGACTGATTAATGTAAATTTCAATATTTTGGTTTGGATCCTATTTGTTATCATTTCTATAAATGTGATGAAATTTGGTTAATAGTAAGCAAAAGAAAATAGGAATTTTTAAAATAACCATTTTTACTATTCTAAAAAGATGCTTTCCATAACCCTTCATATTCGAATCCCTTTCATACAAAGAAATTAGCATGAAAAATTTCCTATTAATTTGAGCAATATTTTTTAAAACATTTTAAGATGATGACAAATAATTCTGAATTCTCTAACTTATCCTACGCGGATAGTTTTCTTTCCCCAATTTCATAGAATTCTATATCCATTTTTATTGTCTTCCATTTAGAATAATCTCTAGAAATATTTCTAGTTTCTACTAAGTTGTAAGATTTTTCTTGCTTTGGATCTCCTTTTCTGCGAGACCAGGACTTCCTGATTAGAACAGATTCCGATACATCCATGCTAGAAGTGAATTTTATTCGAGTAGAATTCTAGTTTATATAAAGTGAATTTTATTAGAGTTGAATTCTAGCTTATATAAAGTGAATTTTATTAGAGTTGAATTCTAGCTTATATAATACTTTTAGTAAAATGTTTTGAGTTTGGTGGTTCATTTTATCTTGAAACTTGTAACTAAAGTGGGATTCGAATTTGGAGGGTTACGGAAAAGATTTCTTTAGCATGGTTAGTTTTATTTCTGATTCGTAATGGAAAAAAAGATTTTTTGGGCATTATAATGCATTAGAAATGAAGAAATGAATTTAAACGACAAAAAATTTTCAAAATTTTTTATTCTGTATCAAAACAAAATTTTATTGACTAGCCTTAGAGATGTCTTAAAATATTCCATTCTTTTAGATCTTTGAATTTTTCCCTCTATAATAATAGAAATAATCGTTAAGAATATAAGATGTATTTTAATCTAGGGATATAATTTACACAAGATTTTCATTGAAAAGAAGATTATTTGCTATTATCCTGTGTAGATTTTTCAAAAGAAAATTGATCTTAGATATAAAAATTTCAAATTATTTTTCACTGGAATTACTGTAAAATAAATGGAATTTATATTTCCATTAATCCTTAAGATCTTATTACATTATGTACTCAATACATTAATATGATACATATTAATCTGCATTCAGATGTCAAGTTTAGAGGCATGGTAATTGTTAATATCGGAAATTTCTCAAAAGTGCTGTGATTCATAATTTCCTTTAGAGAAAATTTAACTAGGTATTTTGAAATAGCTCCAGTTAAAAAATTCCGTTTAAAAGATTTGGAGTTTATATATTATGACAACCTTATATATATATATATATATATATATATATATATATATATATATATATATATCTGATAAATTTATTTTTCTAAACTCTTAAAATTGAACATTCTTAAAATACCATAAAAATATTTGCTATAAATGTAGAAAAACGACCCATTTATATTAATAAGCCGGATTACATAGAATTCAATATTTTTTGTATCTTCCTCGATTTCTTAATACGCTCTAAGAAAAGAATATTTCTATCGCTTAAATGCTTTGTAGTACTAAAAATGAAATAAAATGAATTAAAATCATAAAAGAGCTTGAGGTGTAAATCCCCTGAAACTTCCCAAAACTGAACATCAAGCATTCAAATTTTAAGAGCTCATCAACGTCATCTCCTCCGAATTGAGTAACCATCCCAAGGTGCATTATTTTGATGTATTAGATATTTTATACTGAGAATGCTTTCAATATTAGATTGCCTCTTGGAATTTTAAGTCCCTCAACTTTGGATGTTACGATTTTAACACTATTACTTGATTTACCGGGAAAATACCTTCTCTTTAAGAAGTGTCTACTTTTGAAAGGGCTTATTTTTTAAGGCCGAATTCTTCAACAGATACTCTGGCTGTAGAATTCTTTATTGCGTCTATAAGATCTATAGTGATTGTGTCTATAAAGGAAAATAACATCTATGGTACAGAAATAATAAAAAGTATATCCCTTTCGAAACTTAAGCATTGAAAGCGCCATTATTCAATTTTTTATTTTTATCACGAGTTTATTATTTTATTTATTTACTATTTCGGTATAAAGAGTTTTAATTTGCTTATATGACTGCTTTATTCAAGTTTAATGCTATAAAACTTAAATTCTCCTTACAGACTGTTGAAACATGTAGGTATTTGGTAAGCTGAAATAATAAACCTGGTCGTTTATTACAGAAGAAATTTTATAACCATAACGAGTGAAAGAAATATTTGCCCTCCGAGAGTTAGAACAAGTGTTTTTTCTTTCAACTCCAAACAAGTGCTTTAAACCTAAACTATTCAATTATAGATTCTCTGTGGAAACGGAAGTATTTTAATCACCTCGCAACCCAACTCTAAACTTTAATATAGAGAACGTTGACGTAGTAAAGAATCATTGGTGAAATACAGGTATATTCAATGACAACGTTTCCTACGAAATGCAACAGTAAGGGATTCACAAAATGGAGATTCTTTTATTTGTATCCCGTAATTAGAATGAAAATCTATCAAAAATTCGAAATTCTGTTGATTGGAAACTCAAATTTTATACTCAAATCGCCAAATTTTATAGTATGTTCTATAGTATCACCTTTGTAAGAAACCTAAAACAAACGAGCATATTGGACTTCAATGGTAATAAAATTAGTTTTCTTTCAATCAAATCTGCATGCGGAAAATCTCGATCTATCGTTTCCGCATTATTCGTTTTGCCACATTGATCACTCGATAAATTTTGTCCCAAATTTAATACTTTAGAACCAATGTTAATTTCCCCCGTTTAACCTAATCTATCATCGAAACTTTTCGGTCGCATTGTCTTTCCGAAAATACCTTTTCTGGGAAATTAGAACTAGGGAGGAGTTTTTTTGAGTTAATAAGAATGATTAAAGTTCTCCAACCAAAATATCCCTCGCTCATCCGAGAAGACTACCAGAGGCTTTTTTTAAATGGTGGTGAGGAATTGCTTCGATGGAATACCACAACACAATAACCAGGATAGTTCAATTTCTAGTTTCAATGAGGATTAGGTCGCAATCGATAATAACATAACAATTAGATGGATTGTAATAGTGAAGACCTATACGCAGTCGAAAAGTACGATCCCGAGAAAACTAGTACGAATAAAAAAACGTAGTTTTTTTAAAGCTTTGTCAAAATAGCTTAACAAATATCTGGTCTCACAGTAGAAGAAACGATCAAGAGATTTTTTTTAACCTTTGTTAAAATTACGTAGAAAATTATTTACGAATGTACTTGCAGAGGCGATGGGCGATCCAATTGTACAAAGTAGGTATCATTTACAAAACAGTTTTTAAAAAGTTAACTATCATTCGAAATATGAGTTAGATTGTATAAAATGTGTCTAATTAGTGCAGCAAGTAATTCAGTTCTAGTCGCATATTTTACTGCACATGTTTTACATTTTCTGTACAGTATATTCCAGCATTCATCGTTTTCACCGTGGATCTAGTATAAGTTTGGGGTGAATAATCTTTTCATCCTAAAACAAGTGCTGAGTAACATTGTTAATTTCACTGAAGAGTAAAATACAATTCCTTGGGTTTCACTCTTATATTTTTGGGGGAAACCAGAGTGGGATGTTTACGCGAATTTGAGTTTATTCCAGACTTTGGTAAACTAAACGGGATGAAGAACAAGAGCAGAGGTGTCAATCGCTTTTTTCAATTTTGTCGTGCACAATCTTTTGAAAATTGTACCATTGAATCTCTATGTTTTTATAAATTATATCTGAGTGCGAATAGGATCATTAATAGTCACTATTAAACCACCCCGAAACAAAAAAAAATTTCCCAAATGTAAGAAATACGTTATTTAAAACATAAAAGGAGGAAAATTTATTGCTAAAAAAGTTGATTTTCTACAAATAAAGAAGACATTTCTGATTGTAAATTAATTTACACAAAAATGGTTTTTAAATAAAACTACCATTGTGAGAAATCTTCATCGGGTGTTTCCAATATAGTTTTTTAATTTAATAAATTCAAAGTTTATTTCAGCAATAATCATGTGCAACCGATCAAATGATATATGTATGAAACTTTGGTGTAGAAATTCTTCAATCATTTAACTTCGTTTGATAAGAATTCTGCTTGTAAAGAGAGTTAATTTTAATATTGCAGTAAAGCAAAATCACTTTTTAAATAGCATCAACTTTTGGGTATGTTGTAACACGCTCATACAAAAGGTTAATTTGTGACAATAGTAAAAGTGAAGTGAATACATACGTAAGGCAACTTTGACAGATGCAGTACCTTGATTCGTTGATAATTTTTCTGAAACTATTACGCAATGATTTCAGTGCCATTCCCTCCAATACATCTTTCTCTTAAATGATTTGTTGAAACAAGCTGTCTTTGGAGTTTGTGATTAGGATTGATTCTCAGATGTAGTTTTTGAATCTTCTGTTCCAGGAGTATCCTCCTTCTGTAATGTTAGATTTGAGAAGAGGAATGACGAGAAATATGAGATTCCTCAACGAGTTCTAAGTAAAATTTAATTTAATTTTGAAAATTAAATCAATTTCAAATTTACATTTCATTTGCATTGAATTATAAATTAGTTGCTCGGTCCTTTAACATGGCTTCTTGGAAACATAGAAGGGTTAAGTTACTAATACCATTTTACGTTTAACTGTGTAGATTATATCATTTTACAGTTCAATGGTAAAATTCATCGGAACCTTCAATGGCGAAGGGTAATTATGAAGTAATTCCATGGTTCAATGATAGTAGTTCAGTGTTTGTTATTGGAGATTATTTTACAGTTCAATGATAATTTCCCCCGGAACTTTTCAGAAATTTTCCTTCACCCAGGCAGAAGAACTCTGAGTTAAAGATTTTATTATTTGAAAAGAGTCACGCATGGAATCGAGCTTTTACCGAAAAAAGAAAAAAACTTGGATGAAGACAGTAACTGGCGCATTAGCTTCCGAAAGTAGGGCTTAGTTGTTAGACTACCAAATTTTCAGTCTCGTAAGTCCCAGATTTAAAATCCCGTGAAACATCATTTTTAGTTCTCCTTCACCTAGATCAGTGATCAGCAAACTTATTAGCCAAAGAGCCAAATATGAACATTACAACAATTAAAAAAAAATTGGGAGCCAAATCTTCTGTTTAGTAAACTTTTATTCCACTAAATTAGTAGTACACTAAATAAAACTAAATTTCATACTTAATAAATATTTATTAATGATATTTATTAATGGTAGATAAGACAAAACTGTTCACACTGCAACTGCTGGTCTGTGATGCCAATTTGTACCCCCCCCCCTACTTTAGAAAAAGTATGCGCGCGCATGCCAGTGGTACCTTTGTATCAAACCGGAGTACGCCGAAAACATAAGTACAATTTCAGCCGATAGCTTGTACATGGTTTGTGTTTAGGTTTAGGAAAACTAATAAAATTAAACTCTATGTTCGTTACGTATTTTTACAACAACATAAAATTTTAATGACCTATCTGTCTTTTAACTTAAACAAAAAATTATACCTGTTCTCGATTTATAGAAGAACTTTAATTTATCAAAATAAGATGTAATTTTTTTCTTACCAAGTTTTTTTTTAAATGAAAATATTATTGCGCCTTCCGTGGATTTTTGTACCAGAGCCGCACTTAAGGAGCAAAGAGCCACATGTGGCTCTGGAGCCGCACTTTGCAGACCACTGACCTAGAGGATTTTTTTTTTGGGGGGGGGGGGGAAATAAGTAGGTGGAATAGGGGGAGGTTTGCAAAGTACCGCAAGTCGATATTTTTTGGGACTAAAATCGTATTTAAAGTTGTTCATAATAGTCTCAAAGTGGATTTCTTATGGCTATAATTACTTACCAGCTACATTACCAACCAATTTACCCATTAAATGAAGGCTGGGTTCACTAGAAATAGTAGCTTCTTTCAGAAAAGCCCCCTTTAGGGGAACACAAGAATTTTAGTTATTTTGCCTCAGATCGAGTTCTGGACCTATCCCTGTAAGTTCCCAGAAGGTAGAATTGTTGAGCATCTTCCTAAATGTCTTGTAGCACATTCCTGTATGAGTGACTTATTGGGGAAATCTAAAATCTCATGTAATTCATTCGGCTGGAAACAGAAATCTTCATTGAACAAATGGATCGAAAAGCAAGGCTTATCGTAGTTCTTCTTATCGTAGTTCATATAAGGCTCCAATATGAAAAAAAAAAGAAATAATCTAAAACAACTTGTCGCATAACATTAAGTGAAAACAAATATTCAGATTGTAATTTTTAGTACGAATTAGTGTTAGATTAGAACTATATCAAATAGATAGAACTACTACGAAGTTCATGATACGCATGTTCATATTCTCATTTAATATTGGAAAGGTTTAACCGGAATGATATTAATGATTTCGAACAAAATAATTTCAGCTATTAGGTGTTTCGAAGAACTTGAAGCGTAATAACTTGTTTTCAAAATTACAAAGAAATCCATTTACGAAATAATGATTTCTTAAAATGGATTTTTGAATGGGCAAAAAGAAATAAAATGTAAAAATAAACTTTCCACGTAAAATAGTTTAGATTTCTAAAATAAGTTAATGATCTTTGCTAACAAATGAAACTCGGTTTAATTTTTTCTACTTCTTTGAGTTAAAAATATTTATCGGTTAAAGCTTTCGTGAAAAATTTTGTTTCAGAATATCGAAATAGCCACTATTGAGAATACGCTGAAATTTATTTTACGAATAAAAAAAATCTTTCCCGAATATTTTAACGATAAACATTCTAGCAAAATATTGAAACAAAGTTGTTGGATAGTAAGATTTTCTAAAAGTCAGCCTCATTACAACTATTCAATTATAAATAAAAATGACCTTGTCTTGAAATTCAAAGTTTTCTAGTTTTAAAACCAGCAGTGAATTCCAGTTTTATATTTTAGCTACAAAGAGTATAAAAATATTTGTACAGTTAGTGTTATATAAAAAAACCTTGTTTTAAACAAACTATAATAAAAATTCAAAGTAAGCAAATGTATATTTACTATTAAACGTTGTACCGAGGTACTTTCTCACGGTGATTTGTACTTGCATGCATAGCCGTGGGAGGATTTTCCTTGACGAATTTAAGACCCCACTTATTTACGTCAAGTTTAGGGACCCCTGCAGAGAAGATACTTCACGGAATGGCAGCATAACGGTCAAGCTCGCACAGAGCTGTAAGCGTGAATTATGGGAGCAGGGGGCTAAAATGTAATGTCAGCTTGAACAAAAAGGGGCTACTTTAATGAGCCCACCTGCACTCCCGAAGGGCATTTAATGTGGGAAAATTTCCCAAAGAGAAGGGATTGGATAAGAAGAAAAAAAGGGGCTTTGGGACCTGAGGTGAGGTTTTTGGAAACGCAGTGAGAGCGTGGAGTTGGAAGAAGTGGGCAGTCGAGAGAAGTGGAACAAGGATCCACTAGCACCAGCTCGTCCCGTGCGCCCGGACCGACACCGTCTCGCTCACCATCAACAACTCGTCCCGTATGCCCGTGAGGAAAGCCCCTGCCTGCTCCCCTGTGAATTTAATGGAGGTAATTTATAAAATAATATTTACAGTCATTTGACTTAGGCCTCTGTTAATAATAATTCCTTATAAAGTGATGTGGGATAATTATTCTGTAAATAGAAGATATAAATGATTGATCATTATAACCAAGGATATTTTTGTAAATAAATGTATAGAATAAGTGTCTGAATCTATATAAAGTATTATATTCATTCTGTGTTTCCCCCTTGTAACGAACACTGGTGTATTGGTTGTATGTACATTACAACAAACGTATTTTACAGTTTTCTGTGAAATTAAAAAAAAAAACCCTACATACTAAATCAGATATATAGTAAAGACGAGCAATCCAACATCAAGTGGTGCAAAAAGTGCGTAATATTTCGCATATTTGGAATTCTCTTTATAATAATAGCCTAAGTTTTCTGTCCATCTGTCCTCAAATTTATGAAGCGGTTGGACTTGGAATGGATAGATGCATCCACATTGGATTCTTGATGAGTTAGGGTTAGCACAATTCAAAGTTAGTAAAGTTTATCTTCTCCTAAACTATCGATCCCATTCTAAAAAAAATTGGTACAAATATGCTTCACATCACAGCCAAAAATACTGTCGTTTTTAAAACTTTCGAAATCTACCCCTTTCCCACTTTTCGAGCATTTAATGCCATTATTTCAAGCCCTTTTTTCCCCGGTTAAAATCAGGCTATTAAATTTATCCATTTATCACATGATAAATAAGTAAATATAACTTTTTTTTGTCTAGCATTATGACATTATTCCTTTAATCATCTCATTTAATCATTTCTTATTTTAAATTATTTAAATGTCGTCTGCATTATTTTCATATGTTTGATCCCTGAACTTAGATATTACGTAAATAATTTTCTTTAATATTTGGCTTAAATAATAGATTCGGTACATATGTCTTAGTTTTAAATTTAATAATCGATTATTTTTTGTTGCAAGATAATTCTCAGTCCAAAAAGAAACCATTTTTTTTATATGACTCAAAGGGTACTTTACAATTCTCAAAAATTAAACATTTTACTGAACCCGTCATATGACGGGCTATATACTAGTTAAACTTTAAATACCTTGTGGAATATCTTCCAGGTTTAATAATGATTTTGAATTTCTGGGGCATTTGTTTTATGTTATAGAACTTGGTATAGATTGCCATTCTATCATAGATGCACGTACTCATTTGTGTTAAAAATGTGCTCAAATCTAATTTTTTAATAACTCATAAATGTTTCGTAGGGTTAAGGATCAAAGAATGAGAAATTTTCAATTTTAAGTACATTACATAATATTTAGTGCTCAATATTTAAGGCTGTATTCTTGGTATTATTATGAAGAAAGATATAATCGTAACTGAAACTCATTTTTTTTTAAAATAACTATATATAGTTGATGATTCATAATACCATAAATGGTGACTAAATTACCAATTTCCAAAACACCAAACTAGTACGTTCCCACCTCTTGTTTTTGTAGTAAAATTCTTGGTTGTATCTTCGTGTTTCGTTTACTTCTCTGCCTTTCAGTCCTAAAATATTAAATTAACTTTCACAAAAAATGTTTTTCCAGGACTAATTACTTTCATTTCCTCATGACAACTTGGTGAAGAATTTTACTCTTAACGAATTTTCTTCGTAACACATGACCATGAAAGCCTCCCTGCATTTCATACTGCACTTATGGATACTGACGTCCTAGAGTTCTCAATTATGAAGAACGCTTAGGAGTACTTAATTATAAATCAAACTCTAAAGAAGGGTAAAAAAATTTCAGTAGAATATATCAAGCACTATTTAGCGCTAATAAACTATTGTATGATAGACTACATAGTTGATCTTGGCCTGCAGATAATAGCTGAAAGTTCGTGGTCAGAACTGCTAAAATAAATTTCCTTACCATCATGAATTCTCTTTAATTTTTAGATATCCGATCGCATTTGAAATCCCGCCACGTCTAGGTATACACAACTACTGATGTTCT
This sequence comes from Pardosa pseudoannulata, assembly GCA_032207245.1. Classification (NCBI taxonomy): domain Eukaryota; kingdom Metazoa; phylum Arthropoda; class Arachnida; order Araneae; family Lycosidae; genus Pardosa; species Pardosa pseudoannulata. The sequence goes on along the minus strand of JAGEOH010000230.1, from coordinate 5,996 downwards.
GGGTCCTTTTTTCGTCTTAGCTAAATTATATCTAAGATCAACCTGCTTAAAATTCATGATTTGATGTAAAAATAAATAAAAAAAACAAGTTTTTAAAAATTTCATGATATGCTTTATAAATTTTCAAAGTTGTTTAACTGAAAGTCTCCTACCTGTCTAGTCTCCTACTTTCATCTTTTGTTCTCCCTCGATCAATTTTTCTTCTCGGAGGCGAGGGCTTTTCTCGTGATGCTATGTTACGTTCTGAACATAGCCTCTCGCCGATTGCTTACTGCCCATGTGTTTGCCATGCGTGATGACCCGTGTAACAGGAAAGGTGATCCTGGTAATTTAGGGAAACCAACACATTAGTTTGGTCCCTGCTTCGGGTAAACGGGAGGTGCATAATGGCCCGTACGAATCAACCGGCTGGTCGTCAACCTTTGTGGTTCGGCTTAGGGTCAAGTGCGCACTGTATTACCTAGTCCCTGCGTTAAGGATGGTAGGCTCTTTAGGGATACTTGGTGTGCGTATAGGCTGGTGCAATTTCTGCATCCCCTTGTTAGGCTCCGTGGTGGGTGGTACTGTCGGGGTATAAATTCTACTTTTGCATCATGGTCCATGAAAAAACCTCTACTCCTGTGTTGTCAAAGATTATTACAAACGGTATTTCATCATCCAAAAATCTGATTCGTCATTCGAAACTGTTTCTCCGTTTCTGATATCGAAAAAATTAGAAACATCCATAGGTTCTCTAAAGTCCATCAAAAAGCTCCGGTTTGGAGACCAGAGGGTCTCCAGACCTGAGTTCTGGTGGTGGTGAAAAACAAGTCTACGCATTAAGTAACTGTATATCTCTTGGTCCCTTCAAGATTACCGTGAAACCTGATGAATCACTGAATACATCCTGAGGTGTCATATCAGAGCAAGAACTGGACAGAACCCATGAAGACGAGATACTTGAAAACCTCAGAGATTTATGGGTGTGTGGGGTTCGCCGTATCATCTTGCGTAAAAATGGAGAAAACATACCTACTAGACACTTGGTACTAACATTCGACACTCCGGTGCTTCCCGATATTTGTAAAGCTGAATATATAAACTGCAAGGTTAGAGACTTTGTTCCTAATCCTGTGCGGTGTTTTAAATGCCAGTCATATGGACATTCACAGACATACTGTCGGAGGAATCAAGCTGGATGTGCGCAATGCTCGGAAGTTGGACACGACAAAGATGCCTTTGATAAAGATCCACACTGCTCTAACTGCAAAGACAGTCATCCAGCATACTCTCGAAAATGACCGAAGTGGATATATGAGAAAGAAGTCCAAGTGCTAAAGGTTAATAAAAAAAATCTCGATTTAGAGGCTAGGGAAATAGTTAAAGCTCGATCCCCGAAAGTCGGTATATACTATGCTAGTGCTGCTGCTAAATATGTGAAACATATAGGCATACAAACCAATGTATCTTTCGGACATAAACACTCACTATCAAGCTTCTCTATTAGAACTCAGCCAAAAGGTATTTCTAAACCTAAATCAACGTTCAGACCACCCAGAACAGACTCGTAAAAAACCAGTCAGTCTTAAACTACCCCTTTCAAAGACTGTTCTTGCTACGCCTTTGGTCTCCTCAACAAAGCGTAGCCTGAAAAAAATTACCAAGCAGAGGAAATTCTTAAGGGGCTCTCGAAAGCAGAGAGACCCTAAATTTTTTAAAAAATCTGAAGAATCTCCAGAAATTTGCTACATTTGAGATGGAGCTTAGGCTCTATTCTTCAGATGAGGACATCGGCATGAATCCACCACCTTTATCTGCCTCTGAGCCTGCGCCATGTTTATCTTCCACCTCATGATGGCTTTCTTTATTTCATGGAATTCCTATGACCTTCGTCCTAGATGGGCCGATGTTAAAACCCATATCTGGGATTTCGATCCTGTCTGTTTCGCACTTCAGGAGACCTACCCGAAGCCTGCTGATCATTTTAAAATTCTCCGTTACACCTGTTCTCGGAAGGATAATGAGGGCGGTGGTAGAGCATCTGGCGGTGCTGCTCTCTTCACTTCGAATGATTATCTGTCCATCGCCATGTCTCTTCAAATTTCACTACAAGTTATTGCCATACATGTACATACCCAGCGGCTTATCACTATTTGTAATATTTACATACCACCTTCCATCTCTGTTGACCAGCATGAACTTGATGATCTACTGCAGCAACTCCCCGAACTCAATATTTTACTTGGCTAATTTAACACCCACAGCCTGATACGGGGTAGTAAAGATACCAACTCCCAGGGTCAACATGTAGAACAACTTATTGCAGATCACAATCTCTGTCTTCTAAATAATGGGAAGAGTATATATTTTCACGAGCTCAGTCGGATTTTTTATTATCTAGACCTCGCCCTCTGCACGCTTTCACTTTTCCTACACTTCAGTTTCTTTGTGGGTTCTGAGCTGTTTCACAGTGATCACTACCCTATTTTTGTGTCGCCATCTAGCACCGAAAATGGCATCTTAAAGCCCTCATACTATATCTACGACAGAGCTGATTGATCAACGATTAAGTCTCAGGCAGTAAGTACCTCAAACATGGTGGCAGGTAACATTGACGATGAAATTAGTACCATCACTCGTGTCATTTTGACCACAGCACACATCGTCTCACACATAGTTACCTTCTTTCAAACGAACCCAAACCCCGATGTCCTTTTTGTCAGTCTTGTGCTTGGGGCTTATCTCCTAAATAGGACCTTGCGCCGTAAATTTTTAACTAACCAACCAACCTTTTTGTCAGTCATTTCTATCTATTTTACATATACTTACCTCTTGTAGCAGCTTACAGTCTGTTTATGTCTTATTTTGACATACGGTACCCTAACTTAAGAGATTTACTGGATGAACCCCCGAATCCCTTTCTTTTCTCTTTTCTTCATTTTACTGGCTTATTTTGGTCAATTTAAATAGTTTTTTATGACTTAGTTTTCTACTTTTTCCATTTTAAATAATTAAATTTGTTTATAGTGTTTTATGCTTTTGCTTTTACTTTCTAATGTTTCATTATTTTACCTTTTACTTACCTTTCCTATGTACTTGAGTTTATATACAGTAGATATTTCTATAAATATTTTAAATGCTACGGTTTAACCTTTGCTGTTTTTAGCATGTTCTGTTTACGCTTTAGGGCACTTTTATCTGTTATCTCTTGTTATATTTACTTAAATACGTGGCTTTAAGAAACCTAGTTTGGCGCTTATGTCCTAAAAAGGACCTTGGGCCGCAAAACTTAAACGAACCAATCAACCATACTTTCACGACAGGGCCGAATGGTGGAGCGCTGCTCTCTGGTACCAGAGTTAACGGGTTCGAATCCCACTGTTGGTGCATGTTTGTAGCCGTTTGGAATCAGCTTTAAGTAGTAAGTCCTGGTCTCATTAGCCTTCGTAAGTAAAAGAGTAAACCGTAGAGCTCCAAACGAAACCAAATATTACATGTTAGCAAGCCGATTTTTGAATTTAACTACAATGAAGCCATTTCTATCCTGTTAGAATATAGAAATTTGCTTTAATTCATCATCTGACGTTCATCACTTTCAACCCTCTTGCTCCGAATTCAAGTACTAGAATTATTTGAATCTCAAATTTCATGTTGCGTGAAACCTCTTAGATGTGGCTTCGGATTATGTTTGTGAAAGTTTTCGAAAAGGTTAATTGAAAATTTATCATCTCAATGTACATCTATTAGCAGACATTGGAACCTCATATGAGACTCCTTGCATTTTAGTAGTTACTCTTTTAAATAATTTCTCAAAAAAGGAGAAAAAACCTTTTAATTTTTCTCAAACTTTGAATTTAAATATATGGATCAGTTTTTGTACAGATGAGAAAATTTTATGTTGGTTCTTAGGACGAGTTTCAATTTATACTACATCAAATGATAGAAAATGGGAGAATGTCGAAAAAATTTTAAATTTTAAATTGCTATAAAAGAATCTTATTTTTGCTATTCGAAGTATATATTTCAGAAAATAGGCAAATGAGGTCTTTGCTATTCACCCTGTATAATTAAAAAATAAAAACTTTTATAATAAGAAATGTTAATTTGAACTGCTACAGATGTCGGTCATTATTGTTTATTTTTCGTGTACCACTAACCAGCAACTTGCATACCACTAATGGTACGCGTACCACAAGTTGGAAAATGCTGGTCTACACAATTCCCTAATAGGTGCAAGGGTATATTTCACAGCAAGTTTTTCCTTTACATATTCATATTAGGTCGTCACTAAATTAAAAAAAAATAATTTGCACCATTATGTTTATCTTCTAAAACGACATTTTTTCTCTAAACTTTGGAAGCTGTTACTATAAATTGTAAGAATTAGAGGAAATATCTAGTTAAAAATTATAATGTTAAAAAAAAACTATCTTTTTTTAATGTGAACTGTTTCTGAAAAATCACATAACCATTTAAAATAGTCTGAAAAATGTTATTCAAAAGTTTCCAGCTATTTATGAATCATCGAGTATTTTTTAGAAATTTAAAACGAAGTTTAAAGTAGTATACATATGTAGATAGACAATCGAATAGGTAGGCTGTAGATGTTTGAATGGATCTCTTGGCATCGATGTTAATCAAGGAAGTCCTGGTGTAATTAGCAAAACTTTGAGAGTAGCGAAAATGTAAAGTAAGTGAACATGTTTCCTCGCTTGACATGTTTTCAAAGGATTAACATATCCTCTCTTGTTCTTTGTTAAATTATATTTCTACTCTATTCCTTTGCCATTTTTCAATTCAATAATATTTTGGAAAATGGGATTATTTTCGATCTCCCCTCTTGTTTATCCTGATGGATCGTGGGACTCGTGACAAAATGATAGAAGGGTACGGTAAAATAAAATTACGTTTCCAGTATTAATTTTGATTCATGTGAGTAGTAAATAAGTATATGTAATGGATTGAAAATACTGAGACAAATAAATTTTTGTAATGTAATCACTTTTCCAAAAAAAAAAAAAAAAAAAAAAAGAGTAGTATATAAAGTTGATCATTTGATCATTACATATTTCAGGAAAGACACATTTCATGCAAACAGTCTGATAAGCCGTTTGATTTTTCTCTTTGATACATTTTAAAAATAACAGATACTTTGTCTGCACAACTTATCTGTGTAATTTAAAAATAAACAGAATGTCGCAGAGATTCAAAACGATACTTTTCTTTTAGAAATAAATCAAATCTTAGCTTTCTATGTTTTTATTTTTTGATTAAGCAATAAGGTCAAAAGAGAATAAAGTTTACATAACTTGAAATTTCCTCTTCAGATAAGTATTGATACTTCCATTTGTAATGTTCGTGCGAAAGGAATGATTTAAGTCATCTCAGTAGTTAAAAGATATTCATTTTAGAAGCTATAGAAAATGAAAAATAATGTATTTCTGGTTAACCAAAGTACGAGGATGGATTAAAAAAAGTTACACCGATAATGAAAATGCTACGCCCCTGTACTGCTACCCAAACTTAAGAATTCAAATAAAAATTCTGGAACAAGAAACCTACAACCCAAATTTGACACGAATACAGCACTATTTCTTTTTTCCAAAATTTAAGGACCACTTATTTGGAACAAGGTTCTCTTTAAGCAGTGATAGGAAAACAGCTGACGAGAATTGAATCAATGGACATTGAAGGGATTTGTACCAAACTGGGTTTGACCTGCGATAGATAAATGCCCAAATAGATTTAGTGAGTATGGAGAAAAGTGAACGGGAAATGGGCCTCTTACATTTTGTATTTTCTGATTATTCTTAATGATTTACTATCCCTGTAAACTTTTTTTGGTCTGGAATCGATAAGCTTAAATTGTTGCTTTCCCAGGGAGAGAATTTCACTCGCCCCCGATTCATTTAATGGATATCAACGAATAGGAGTTCACTATCCATGTAATATCTCTAAGAGGGGTTGAAAAATGATCTTCACCCACGAAATTTAGTTGAAGTGCTACTCCTTTCAAA
>JAGEOH010000229.1:0-70892 GCA_032207245.1 Pardosa pseudoannulata | reverse complement strand
GACCTCTGAAAAATGATGCCTCTGGTTATAATTCCGGCAACGCTAATAACTTTTTCAAGGTGATATAAAAAAACATGCAAACAAGGCTTTTACTGCACTAGATATTTGTATAACAAAGTAACAAATAATAGCAGGTACTTGAAAATTTGGGAGATTGTTTACTGGATCGATTTTATTTCCGTTAAAATGAAAACATCGCTCCAAGGAAATATAAAAAGTAAACATTTTTCGCTGTACTTGTTGTGTATTTTTATTTATCGGTAATATACAAATAAGTATATACAAATTTTATCATTCTACGTACATTGTTTACATTCCACACATCTTGCTTCAGTTCAGTTCTTTGTTCTGTTTTTCAACCAGAACAATAACGATTATCTCGTTTTTAGGATCGATACACCGTCTTCTCCTTCTTAACTTTTATTAGTTTAGTCCAGGGATGAACAAAATTTTTTCAGCCGAGGGCCAAAAATCGAAAGAAAATAAATTGGCGGGCCAAGATATTTTTCTAAAATTTTAAAAATAATATACAAATACTAACAGTTTAAATACGTTAATGAGATGAATGAAATTGCGATTTCATTTTTAAAATTTTCTTATACTGAGGTTCGAAGTGAGATGTACTGATTTTAAGGAACGATGCTAAATGCTCATCTGTCAGTCTACTTCTGAAATTATTCTTTCTAGAGTTTCAAAGTTGAAAACACTTGTGTTCACATATAAGAAGCAAATATACTTCTGGGCGTGAGATAATAAATTTGGCATATTATATTTAAACAAAGTAGGAAAGGAGAGGGCTATTGTTATTATGGAATTTATATCACATATTTTAAGCAGCGGACTGTAAACACTTAATTTTAACTAATAAAAAGAAATGCTTCAATTCAACACAAACTTCGTCACGCACTATTTATTCCTTGTCACACGCTCATACAAAACTGGAGTAGCTCCTTCTTTTTTACAAAGCAATACACATAAACGGTTTCGTCGCAAGATGGCGCTTTTACATAACTGCTTGACTGGGTACGAACAGCTATATAATGTATAAATATATATTTCTTTTAATTTGCCTCAAACCGTCAATTTAAAATTCTATCCGCGAGTCGGATAAAACCTTCCGACTGGCCGAGTTGACCCGCGGGCCGTAGTTTGCCCATCCCTGGTTTAGTCTATTTAGTGGCTTTCAGAACAATGAACTGAACTGAAGGGAGAGGTGTGGAATGTAAATAGTGTACATAGAACGATACAATAATAAAAATCGAGTTATCTGTGTGTCTGATAAAGAAAAGTACACAACAGTGCTCTTAAAGGAAAGCTAGGATATAATAGGTTAAAATGAATTCTACACATTATCTGGTTAAACAAAGAAACCTCGCGGATTTCGAGTTGTAGTTTAAAAAAAATAATATATCTTTGCGAGATTTATAAAATATCATCAAATGAAGATTAATGAGATGAGTGAATCTTTGTAATTAAATTTGGCAAATCCTGTACCCCTCTGTCTCTACGACACTGAAAGTTTCAAAGACAAAGAGGAACACATTCTTGTGTACTTCAATTCCATTTGACCTACAGATGCCCTCTAAAGTCGGAAAACGGGTATTAAGAGGAATAAAAGGGGAACGTGCTCCAAAAAAAAAAAAAAAAAAAAAAAAAAAAAAAGAAAGAAAAAAGAAAACCTCAAATGCATTTATTTGAAGTTCCTTCCCCTCCCGTTCGTGGTGGAGTCAGCAATCAACAAGTGCGGTAGATGTCCTCTCAATGTAACCTTCAAACGTCCCTTTCGAATTTTCCATTTGCAAATGAATTCGAACCAATTATTTACAAAATTATTCGAATTTTGTTATGAAATTCTCTATCTTTTGGTAAGGACAGAATAGTACCGTGGGGTGTTCTACCGTGTAAGTTCCGAATTTCCAAATAGGGAGGAACCTGAATCTCGATTGCTTCCCTTAAATTATAAGACTTATATCTAGATCACTTGGGCGGAATCGGGACCGCGCTGCATTTTGATACTAGAATTTGTGGTTCGAAGCACAATGGTCTGTTCTTCGACGTTCGAAATTGGTATGAGGTCCCGGTATCGCGTTGCCTCGCGCAGTGGAAAAAAAATCGTAAAGCTTCAAAATAAAAAGGACTATTTTGTGTGGATCTGTAATTTGTTGCAATCTCCTTAGAAGAGGGATCGGTAGATACTCAAATTGTCAATTTATTATACCACGTAGGGAGAGAAATTAATTCTTAAAAAATGCAATCCCATAAATTGCATATGCAAAGCAATAAACCAGGTCTGTTGAGAAACTCAAGTAAAACAGACAGAAAAAAAAAGAGAAAAAACACAGTTGGCGACAATTTGTTTTAAAATTTAATTTCCCTCAAACATTTCAAATCTACTTGTAATATATTGCTAATTTGGCTAATACACGAAAGGTTAGTTCTTGAATATATACTAAAATGGCAGTGTCATAGGGCTAGAAGAGATGGCTGCCAAAGACAGCATTAAAAAATGATGCAAGAAGCCTCGACTTACCCTCATTCCGGCGATTTTTCCTCCATCTCGTGGGGTGACGAGGTGGCAAACTGGATTTGTCCAGCCAGGGTCGGATCAAAAAGACGTTGGATCCATTTACTGTCAATCTCTTCGTCGGTAGAAAAATTGTGGAGAGGGTGTTTATTGATGTGACATTTTGTTACACAACAGGTTAGATGTTATTCGACTCAAAATAAAAGCGTGGGGTACAAATTAGTATGAAAATAACATATTTTCAATGCAGGTATAATTGTATAAGGGAATACTTACATTAAAATACTAATATGGCATTTAATTGTTATATATTGAGTGTCCAGCGATTTTACTTTTTGTCGCATTACCCATCCTAACTACTGGTCCTTATCCTACAGAAGCTCCTCACGCAACTTGTCTATATCAGCACATTAGTACTTTCATATATATATATATTATATATATATATATATATATATATATATATATATATATATATATATATATATATATATATATATATGGTGTATATATATATATATATATATATGGTGTGTATATATATATATATATGGTGTATATATATGTATATATATATATATATATATATATATATATATATATACATATATATGTATATATATACATATATATATATATATATATATATATATATATATATATATATATATATATATATATTTATATATATATATATATATATACATATATATACATATATATATATATACATATACATATATATATATATATATATATAATATATATATATACATATATATATATATATATATATATATATATATATATATATATATATATATATATATATATATATATATATATATATACATATATATATATATATACATATAATATATATATATACATATATACATATACATATATATATATAATATATATATATATATATATATATATATAATTATATATAATATATATATAAACACATACATAAGCAGAAATATTGTTTTCCTGATTTTCGTTTAAGACATTTTCCCGCTTAAGAAGTTTTTATCAGTTAGACCCTTGGAAAACTTCTTAAGCGGGTTTCACTGTATAGATTAACACAACCCTCCAGTTCCAAATTTGAGAAGTTGAAAACGTACGAACGGGTTGTATTGCTGAGGAAAAGATTTTGCCCTTTGCCTGTTCTTGAACGGCACGCGTACGCATAATAAGGGGGTAAAGAAAGGGTAAACCACAAAGAGGGTGGAATAAAAAAAACTCTAATCTTTTATCTCCCTCTACTGAAGAGAGTTCCTTCCCCTTTACGAGGAAGAAACCCCGTAAAAGTTTTTTTTTCTTTATCAACAAGTGTGTGGGAGCCTTCAAGGTGACCTTTACCCTCCTGTTTTTGAAAACAGTAATTTTTAAAACCTAAGTTATTTGATAAAATTCAAAAATATCTTTTTACTAATTCTTCAAGCAATATTTCACGAAACTTTTTTCCGAAAGTTATAGAAAAAGAAATATTTTTGATACTTATAAGCTTTCTCATAGTATCGTCTAAAGAAAGTTATAATTTGTACAAATTGATTGTACACTATCTGAACTTTAGTTGGGTAACTCCTAATAAACATCTGGCCCTGAACCCAACTTGTCTTCGATCGAGCCCAGTTTACGAAATAAAGCCAATATTTTAATCCCGAGTGTGACGACTTCAATGTTCTCGAGTGAAGAGGTAGCGTGAAGAAGGATCACAGTCACGATAAAATTGGAAATCACTTTTATTTCTTGAGTAAATACGGCTATATACAAGGGGATTCTAATCTCCCAAAACAAGTCGAAATGCAAAGGATTGTCGCCTGCATAACATCACCACGACGATCACAGTCGAAAGAAAAGAGATTAAATAATCTCACACAAGTGGGGACGCTTTTCCAGGGTGCAATGCAAACCCAATTTATCCCCCGTTCGGTATCAGAGACTCTGCCGCTCCCTATATGAGCGGACTTTACGAATCTCCCGAACTTAATCACTAGAAAGCTGGCTCCGGTCAAAGACGCGAAAGCCTCCACGAGGTCAAAGCACCTACGTAAGAAAAATGTCGAAAAGCCCCAAGTCGAAAAATTCTAGGCTTTTTATACCTCGGAGTCAGTTACGGTTCCAGTTACCTGGGAACTCCAGCTAAGGTTACAGCTAGTTTTGTTTTGGCTGAATTCTCATAGGAGGCTTGAAATCAGCTGATTCCGGTCGTTAGTTCAGGACAATGGGGAGGGGGTGTTCAGACGAGAAACCTCTGCGTTCAAGTTCGAACTCATTTTTACCATGTACCGATCCGTTTCGATTTGTTTCTGCTTTACGTCTTTTCATATTGTTTCCTTTTCCTCAACATATCTGGAATTTCCTGGAATAAAATAGAATAGATTTTGGATATTTTGAACTTCGAAATTCTTTGCCCTAATCACTTCGAGTTATCGAAAGTCTCTTAAGTGTGTGTGCAAATGTAATACTTGTAATTATGATCATTATACTATGCCTTTTCATCGAGATACTTATATATCCGCATTTCAACAGCTTTATTAGAAACTATTACAGTTTTTTAGAAACTATTACACTGTAAACAATCACCTAGCTTGAAAAGCGCATCCGGCACTATATATCTATACTACATACAGTACTACCTCTATCCACCTTCCTAATCTTCCTTTGATGTGAGCGAGGTCACAGAACACCCCCCTTTGTGTGTTCCCCTTCAAAGGGAGGCCATGTACTGGGTAATTCCATATTATTGACGGATACGTTTTTTTTTTCTTTCTCCTTTTCGCGTGTCTTTTCTATCAACAAGTGTCAAAGCCTACCAAGGTGACCTTCTCCCCTTCACATTTCGTCTTTTTTTTAGGCTTATTAGCAGGACAGTTTCTGATCACCCCAATATTTTTTAAATATTTATTCCTATTTGTGCGCTTGAAGCGGATTCATTAGAAAGCAACTGTATTCTCATTTCGATTTTAAAGTAAGTTTTATAGGCAGTTATATCGATAGCAAGTCTATGAACCCGGGCGTTATCAAACAATGAAGAATCGCCCCACCGATGAAACACAGATAGCTGTTCTGGTGGACACACTCAAGGTACATGATGGAAATCGATTGCAATTCGGGCAGAGGCCCAGGATGTGCCTAGTGCGTACTCTAATCAAGCAATTTTGCGACTCGGGGATTTTCGACATTTTTTTTTTTTTTACGTAGGTGCTTTGACCTCATGGAGGCTTCCGAGACTTTTGACCGGAACCAGCTTTTTAGTGATGATGTGCGGGAGACATGTAAAGTCCGATCACATAAGGAACGGCAGGGTCCCAGGACTGTCGCAATCATACCACTCCTGTATGAGATCCTTTCTCCAAGAGCAGCTTCGCCCATAAGGCAAGATTTGCGTCAGAGTGCCCAAAACATTTGCAATCTCGCTACCTTAAATATCTTCTTATGACGACGGCATACATGAAAGAAATATATATATATATATATATATATATATATATATATATATATATATATATATATATATATATATATATATATATATATTATGGGCACTCAAGCAACCCAAACTCTATCTTCCTGTTGTACTACAAGTAGAGATGTTAAAAACCTGGAATTTTGGAGAGGTGGGAATAAACCCTGAATTTGGGGAACTTTGGGAAGAAATCATTTTAACAATGTTTACATTTATTTTTTCAATAGTGGCTATTTAAAAACAAGCATATTATTTCTCAAAGTGTTTTTTTTTTTAATTTTGGCAATATATATATATATATATATGTATATGTATATATGTATATGTATATATATATATATGTATATATATATATATATATATATATATGTATATATATATATGCATATATATAATATATATAATATAATATAATATATATATATATATAATCATATATATATATATATATATATACATATAATTATACATATATAATAATATATATATATATATATATATATATATATATATATATATATATATATAAAAATAATAGCGATGCATTTAAATGATTTTAATAGTAATACTTATGTAATTAATTAAAAATTATAATATATTAATAGAAATAAAAAAAAATTTTAAGATAATAAACAAGGAATTTATAAGAAAATAATTTAACAATGTTTACATTTATTTTTTCAACAGTGGCATAAGAACACTCATATTTATTTCTAATAATTTTTTTTTAAATTTTTAGCAAATATATATATATATAATAAAAATATATATATTCAAGAAATAATAGCTAGCATTTAAATGATTTTGTAGTATACTTATTAAATTATTACCCTGTTATCTTATCAAACACGAATGGTTGCTTCAATTTAATGTTAATATAATAGTTAAAAACATTATTTTTAATCATTATTTATTATGTAAATTGCTTTATGTTAAATTTACTTTATAATAAAAAAATAAATATCTTAAATTTAAAATAACAGTTTAATTTTTTTTGTAATGCATATATCATTTAAATGTAATCAAATGACACTGTTGCATTTGTGTCCAAATTACACAACACAATCATTATATATATAAATATATATATATTATATATATATATATATATATAATATATATATATAAAAATAATATATATATATATATATATATATAACAGTAGATATATATATATAGATAAATATAATATATATATAATATATCTATATTATATACGTATACATATATAAAATGTATATATATATATATATATATATATATATATATATATATATATATATATGTATATATATATGTATATATATATATATATGTATATATATATATATACAGAGAGAGAGAGAGAGATGTTATCCAAGAATTATGATTTATAGGTTTTGTGACACTACAGATTATTGCCTAATATTTATGTAATAATAAAAATATGTGAAATGTAAAAATTGTCTTGTGAGATTAGGATAAAAGTAAACAAAATACTTAAAAATTCCCATGCTTTGGAAATTTAAAAAATATCTTCCCATACCGTTTTTTTCCCGTTTTTTACTGCTCACAACTCTAACTACAAGTAATCACTTTGCGATCAACTTATGGTCTGGGTATATGATTGGAGGTTATATTTATTACAAAATCGATATTAGTTGCAAGATTGTACAGCATACCCAAAATAGAAAGAATTTCGGAAAGAAAATGCTCATTTTTTCAAATCGATTAATACATTTGGACATAAAATTGAGAATTTTAACCTCTATTAATAAATTTACAGCATTAATTTTTGATAATGTAAATTACAATAAATGCTTTACACTTCAAAGCAATTTGATTTTGATTTTTACGTGTTGCATAAATTTTGAAGTTTGCAAAAGTCAAAATTGTCACTTTTCCGACAAATCCAAATATATACCCCTGTGACGACTTCAATGTTCTCGAGTGAGAGGTAGCGTGAAGAATGGATCACAGTCAAGATAAAATTGGAAATTACTTTTATTCTTGATTAAATACGGCTATTTACAAGGGGATTCTAATTCCCAAATCATGTAGAACTGCAAAGGATGGTTGCCTGTATAACTTCCTCACGACGATCACAGTCGAAAGAAAAAGAGATTTAATAATCTCATACAAGTGGGGAGGCTTTTCAGGGTGCAATGCAAACCCAATTTATCCCCCGTTCGGTATCAGAGACTCTGCCGCTCCCTATATGAGCGGACTTTACGAATCTCCCGAACTAGAAAGCTGGCTCCGGTAAAAAAAAACGCGAAAGCCTCCACGAGGTCAAAGCACCTCCGTAAAAAAATGTCGAAAAGCCCTGAGTCGCAAAATTGTAGGCTTTTTATACCTGGGGGTCAGTTACGGTCTCGTCAACTGTTTTTTGGGGTCAGTTAAGATCCCAGTTACTTGAGAACTCCAGCTAAGGTTACAGTTAGATTTTTTTAGCTGAATTCTCATTCGCTGGCTGTCCCGATTCCGGAATTCCCGAGGATTCATTAACGTGTCAGGGGCGTACATGTTTATTCAATCCGATTGTCAATATCCCAAACTCTGTGCGACGCCACGCTCTTGTCCTGGTAAACAGGTGAGATCCGATCAGCTGCTTTGCCCCTTGCTCGGAACAAAAGGGAGTCTTCACACACCCCTTTGAGAAAGAAAATATAAGTTTATAAAAATCAGTTCGTGGGCCATCCAAAAACATTCGAGGATCAGTTGTGAGCTCATAGGTTCTTGAGAGTTTCCCTTACTCTGCCACACCACTATCTTATTACACAGAGAAACTATTCTAGCTACACATATTAGTGTACGAGGCAAAATAAATTGAGGACAAAAGCAATTTTGAGGAATGAAGTGGCGAAAATTGTCCGCAAGGTCAAGATAATTGGGTTTAACGGAGTACCTAGTAAAGTGGAAAGTCTTCACTTTAACCTCCGAACGTAAGACAGATCAAAACATCAATTTAGGTCTCTAGGCAAAAAGTAATCCAAACAAAAATTTAATACACTCCAGCTCACACGGAAGAGAGGAGGTGAGGACGTTCTCATAAAAAATTATGAGTAACCAACGCGTTGTCTAATTAGGGGATAATTAGACTGGAACCTTGACAATGACCAGTAGGTATGGTTAACAGCAATGCATAGTATTCAATACAACGTGGAGCTCAGAAAAAGAATAAAAAAGTTATAGGGACTATAACAAAAGCAACTTGGTACAGCAAATAATAAAAAAAATCCAAAAGTGACAACACTAACAAAGAAATATATTTTTGTACTTTACAAAACTTTAAAAATTTTATTTAGGATTTTTTCAATTTTTTATAAACATAAAATGAGACAGAACATTACGCACAGTCAAAATTATCCGCAGTTAACCAATTGTGTTCAAAGATCATATGAAGTTCATGGCCTACAATCAGTTATGGATGTGAGGTAGCTAGTTATAAAACGTTTTCTTCTGTAATACCACCATTAGCAAGGGCATATATATAGGCGGGGAAGAAAGGGGAGATTCCGAGTCTGGATCGTCCTCGTAATATTTTCCTTGTATATATTAACACGTTGACTGCCAACTACGAGATAACTCGTAGATTGCGTTCGTTCCTAGGACGCCAACTATGAGTTATCTCGTATTGTGTTTACTTTCCATTTTTGTGCAGCTATGAATAAACTCGAAGTATATCAGTGCTAATATCGATAGATGGCTTCTGGGAAAAGAACAAAAAATCAATGTTCTTGGAAAATAAATAATTCAGGACTTTGTTGAATTTCTGTCCACAAATTATCATTCGCATTTGATGTTGTTTCTCGGGAATCATCGTCATTATCTTCAGGTTCGGAGACGACTTCATCTTCACTATCACTTGAATTCTCAGAAGGTTCATAATCGCTACTGTCGTTACCATCTGTAACAGTAAGTTACATTTGGTTCAGCTTTTTTTACCTCTTCCCGTGAGTCATCTTAAAAGACATACCAGAACAGGACTGGTTTGAACTAGAAAGAAACTTCGGACTTCTCCCAACCAGCAGAAGTGTCCCTTGGTTTGGGGGATTTTGACTCCTCGCCGTTCTGGAGTGGACCCCTGTTTTTTCTCCGCTAGAGAGTCGGATTTTTTTGATCGGACAAGGTTGTTACCAGAAGAGTAGAAGGTGAAAGGCTAGCATCCGCGGGTTGAGGGATAAATTTTCTGAAAAAAAATCTTCGCCATATTGTTATTTAGGGCCGACGCCGACTCGAGAGCAGTCTTCGATATCTACAAATGATAAGTTGATTACAGTTGTATGCCTTAGGCATTTATTTAATTGTATTAAATGATTTAATCAAGACCTATTTTTCACGTGTTTCTTAATGAGTTTTAATTTCTTTCTCAAACACTAGGCCAACGTAACACCATCCTCGTCACATTCTGAATCCCTTAGATTTGCGTAGTACTCAATTTTACTTCGAGTCAGTGGTTTTTTCTTATCTATATTGGGTTCTTGATAATTTAACACGTTGACTGCCATGGAGGTCACCGGTGACCCCCACCACGAAAACTGCTTCAAGCATGATTTTATAACTCATTTTATCTGCTGCAAATAATATTTCAGCATAATATGCATCACATAATGAAAAGTTCACGTCATCTCCTTGGGCAAATCATCGAAAATACGTCTGGCAGTCAACGTGTTAAAAGTGTTTTAAATTTTGTTAAAATTTTTGTACATCATTACTTCCCACTGCAAATGTTGAAAGATCGCTTTTAACCATGATAACAGCAGAAACATTTCTTCGCAAGAGAACTTGTCACAATAACGGGCTGACAAAATGGAGCATTATATTTTCTGTGCATGACTATAATGATGAAGGTTATAGTCTGTTATAAGTTAACAAAAGAAACTTTGAACATGCTGGCCTTTCAAATGCTAGAAGTGTTAATCTACTATAAAACAATAGTTTACGAATGACTGATTATGTCATACTGTTTTTAAATTTTATTAAGATACGAATGTCATTTTTGTAAAAGAAAAATAGAAGAACATCCCCTCATTCCTTTCTCAATATTTTTTATTTTTCTAGTTATTCATAAAATTAGTTTAAATTTATCTAGTAAATACCTGAGCATAAATTCGTCCAGTACATAATTTTACGTTCTGTTAAATACAGGAACGTGAATTAAATGAGATGTGGTATTGGCCAGGAAAATTTAAATCTGGTAAAAACTTAGCATAAATTAAGACATAATGAGGTTACAATCATATTTTAAAAGATACGGTGAAATAAAAGGATGTTCAACTTTGCTAATCTGTTTTAGGACTTATTTATATATACAAACAAAACTAGGGAGGAATGTCTAAGACTTATGTAAGTTCTTTGTATGTGTGTTTGCAATGAAACTTATTATGACATTGAATGTTCAGTGTATATTGGATTGGACTTTGGGGAAATAAATCTGACCACGTCATTAACCATTAAGATAATTTACCGGTGACAAAATCAGAAAGAGACGCGTTTCAGACGGGAAAGAAGCGACCTTGAACTGAAAGACCTTTTAATCAATTATTTACTTTTTCAGCTTTCACTTTTCTTTTCTTCTTCTTCCGTAAACAGGAAGACATACTTTCTGCATCCCCCACGGTGGTCCGGTGAGTGAATCATGGTGTGAGAGTGCGTTGATCCCGTCCATCCAAAGAGACAGAGAGCTTGTTTGTCGTCTGCGCGCGTAGGAGGGTCGGAACCTTTTCTGTTGTGGACCCCGGTGGCATATTTTTCACTTTCGCCCTCCCTCCCCCATTATTCCGAAATGTCTGTGCACGCGAAACAGGGGTCCAGCCCATTGTATTCTGCGGCACGTGCTTCGATCTAGAGTAACGGAGGACAACAGAACGGAGGGGGTGGGGGAATCTCTCCCGTTATGTGCAGCTGCCGCGTGCCTGGCCCGTTCTCTGTCAGGACCCTTTTATCTCTCCTGGCTCCCTCTAGGGGCCGCGAGAGGTGTCTCGATTCGGTTTAGGGGAGTTGCGTTACGTTAATATTTAAGCCCATGGGTGAGAGTCTGTGGTCATGGTTCATTGTAAACAGTGACGAGGAAGTCCCGAGAGAACTGAATTGGTTAGTCAGAGGTCAATCAGCCATTCGTATTCGAGGACATTTTATCTGCAGTTTACCGACGAGAATAAAATGGGTCGTTGAATTTGTGCTAACAAGGGTGTAAATGAAACTGATCTTTTTACAACACAGACTGCTGCATATAATAGTATTATAGAACAAAAATTTAAAAAAAGGTAAAACACAGGGGAGTTATTAATAAGAATAAAAAACTCAACGCAAGACTATATGAATTTATGAAAAGTCTGTTGAGAAATTCAAGTAAAATATACACAAGATATAAATGAGAATAGACTTGCTATAAACGACAAGTTTATCTTAAAGCTTAAATTAAAAACTTAAACATTACAAATCTAATTGAAATCATTAAAATTATTTGGCTAATATACGAATATATATTGAAATGTTAGTGCTATTTGTCAGAGTAGATCAGGCTGGAGCAACTATAAGAAAAAAATGTAAAATATTTGCTTTTTTCCTTTACCTTTATTTCATTTGCCGTGATATCCTGCTAATTGGTGAAAGAGAAAATACAGGGGATTCTCATTCCTTCTCATGGTGATGGGATAGCAAACCGGAATAGCCAGCAAAAGGAAGCTGTAATCATTTCTGGTTAATCTGTTCGTACTTAGGAGTAGCAGCCAGGATATTATTGATAATTTTTTTTTTTGAAATTAATAATATTATGATCTCGTTCTTCTTTTTTTTCTTATTCTTTCATATTATTTTGCGTCTAATATCTATTAAAGAAGTGTACGCTGACGTAAAATTTTCTGAAGCCATTTCCCAATTAACTCTGAAATAAATCCAATTTTCTGTCAATTTGCCACATTTTCCCCTTGTTCCAGAGAATGGTTCACTACAATGACTAAATTGCTACAATAACTTTGACTATACTCTGTCTTAAAAAGAATTCTTATTTCTGTTGTGGGGCTTATACTCTGTAATAGGAAAGTGTTCTTTTATGTGTCATTATGCTCTGCTTTCGAAAGAGGAAGATATCTTTTACCTAGTTTTAAATAAAGTATACAGATTCTGTTTTCTTTGTTGAATTTGCTTTAATTGCTCAGTAAGCCCGAAATATAAAAATAATAGGGACTTAATATTCAAATGTAGCCGGGCGATTAATTTCTGAGTTAAACACACACTCATATATATATATAAAATATATATATATTATATATATATATAATATATATTATATATATATATATAATATATACAACATACCGGCAATATTATCACTTGTTATAAAGTCACCCCGCTTATAGTCAATTTTCTAAAGTCCCGTCTAACTTAATAGGGAACATGTGTTAAAGTGCACCGCTTATACAGTCATTTTCTTTTTCTTGTTACCGGTTATATGGTCAGTTTCATGTTTTCAACGAGTTTCCGTTTTTTTTTCTTGTGTTTTTTTTTTTAAGAAGTCAGTGCGAAATCGGAGAGGACCTGAATTCAAGCATTTATTTAACTCTCTTTTTCCTTTTTCTTTTGTTTGTGTAGACATCACCTCTCTCAGTTCTCTTGCCCCCTGACAAGAGGTGGACATCTGTCTGTTTATTGGTTGAAGTTATCTCTCCCTGCTTAAGTTGAAATTGAGACGAAACAAGTAAAGGAAAATTTTGTTGCATTTGGATCATACGTCACGAATAAGAACGTTCATTTTTTAATTATGGCTTCGAAAAGAAAGAATTTATCATTTGCTGCCAAAAATGAATTGATTGAAAATTTTAAAAAAATCTAATCTTTCAAAGGCTACTTTCGCCAAAGCAAATTCGATTACCCGGACGACATTAAACAACATTTTAGCTGCCAAACTTTGGTCCTCAAGTGTTGAAATCGGTGATCAAGAAAGAAAACGTCAGCGCTTGTCACCTTATGGGAATGTGGATAAGGCTCTTCTGTTATGGATTAAAAATGCACGGTATATGCACAATAGGGTTGTATTGTTCCGCATATATGGTCACCCCTCTTATATGGTCTGATTTTTCTGGACCGCTGAGCTGACCATATAACCGATACAGACTGTATAATAATATTATATACATATATATACATATATAGATATACATATATATACACATATACATATACATATATATATATATATATTGTAGCGTACTGGGGCTCTAAGTGAGCCCGAAAAAGGATAGCGGAGGCCTACGTACAGACTATGATATTTATTAAGAAACACAATATTGAAGTTATGCTAAATACAGATGAAAATGATGAATATCTACAATGAAATAAATGATCGATGCAGGAATCAGCTTCCTAAGAGAAAAAAAAGGTGGGGAGGACACTCAGTCGCTCCCTCGTCGTTCTGGGCCGATGAGTTCACACCAGACTCGATCGGTCAAAAATCCTCTCTGGGCCTCGAACTCTGCTCTTCTTATATAGTCGTCTGCCGCAAGAATGTCCATCTCAGCTGATCGGACAGATGGTTGATGACGTGTTGGGGAAAGCGCGTGTCGGCTCTCTCGCCAGCAGGTGCCAGGGAAGCTTGCAGTAATCGAGAGCAATCTCGCGTTGTCCTTGGACAACCTTTGGAGAACAAGATAAGAAAGTATTGTTGCTTACAATGTAGAGGATTGCTGTCGTGTGAAACTCTTTCTTCGGGACGCCATTGAAGCTAACACTGCGAACACTTCGCCAGCATCCTAATGAATTTCTCCGACAGAATGATTGAGTGTCAACAATCCTCCATTCAGCATCCCATTCTGGGCGAAACAACGTCCTTTCGTTAGGTAAAGAAGAGCTCAGTTCAAGTATCCACAATAGGCACGTTTGCTATTCTTCTATGTTAGGTGGTTTTTCTCACGGTTTTAGTTAAGTCTGTATCAGGAATTTAATGTAACGAGAATTCGTTACAATATATATATATATATATATATATATATATATATATATAATATATATATATAAATATATATATATATATATATATATATATATATATATATATTTATATATATACACGTATATATATACATATATATACGTATATATATATATATATATATATATACATATATATATATATATATATATATACATACATATATTTATGTATATATATATATACGTATATATATACATATAATATACATATATATACATATACATATATATATACATATATATATATACATATATATATATATATACATATATATACATATATATACATATATATATATATATATATATATATATATATATATATAAATATATATATATATATATATATATATATATATATATATATATATATATATTTAACGTAGATAGTAAATAAAATATTTTTTTCGACTGTCTGATGTCAAAATATTCAAGTCTTTAAAGAATTATATTTCCAAGGTTAATCTAAACATACTTTTTATTAAATCGCCATTTGCAGAATTCTTTCCTTAGAAAGCTACGGATTTCCTTCCTGTTTTGTTTTTAAACAAAAGGAATTTAAACTCTTTTAATTATTTACGAATAAATTTAAAGCACAAAACATAACCGTTTGACATTTACTTTGCAAATCATCTGAAAAACAAAACAAGATGCAGTGAAAATTAAGTTTATTTAATTTTCTCTTCTCAAGAAGTTAAAGTACAAGATTAATAAAAGAAAACATGACTTTTCAAATCATTATTTCGGAGATTTTATTTGCATTTCTTTATGTTTTTGGAAAACAGAAGCTGTCTAGCATCTAATATTTGATCTTTCGAACAAAACGTTTGTTTAAATTTTTAAATTAGCTGCCAAAGTGAAATCAAAATTAGAATTAAATTTGCCTTAACTTATAAAGATGTTGCCAATTTAAGTTAACTGAAAACTCGAAGAATGCTTGCTTTTCAGTTTTTTAAAAAACGTTTGCTATTTGTTTCATGGTTTTTTAAAAAAATAGGACGATTTCGAGCAGAAGGATACATCTCAACTTATAATGGTTCTGACTTTCGTTTCAAACTGAAGAGCAGAATATTGGTTGACTATGGGTTATCGTAAACATGAAAATAAATGGGAAGGGAATTAAAATGGTAATGACGTTGCTTGAAATCATTTTATATAAGTATTACTTTAAACATTTGCAACGAATTTACTATTCATAGTTTTATTTGTTTCTAATAATAACTTGTGAGAAAAAGAAACATGGTGTACTAGTACATTTGTACCAACGAACTAGCAGTGAACTTCCAGTTTTGCTTAACATTAGGTTTACGGACCGAGCCACTTTGACTCATTAAAAATTTGATCACTATATATATATATATATATATATTTATATATATATATATATATATATATAGGAATATATATAATACATATATAGACATATATACACTCATGTCCATAAATTAAGGATAATTCAGAATCACACAGAAATTGAGCTCTAAAATAAAAATTTCACCTGTAGAATTATCACACACATCTTGAAGAAGAATATGCAAATTGCAGGAAACCACCAGATGGCGCGGATAGTACGTCACAATGACGAGAGTGTATGAAAGGGGTATATAAGGAATGGTAGCAAAGAAGTAAAATTGTTCACAAGCGCTTTAAAAGCCTTTCAGTGCAATAACCGCATAGTTATGGCACAAAGGAAGCATTTGGATGATTTTTTACGTGGTAGAATTATCGGACGACTGGAATGTGGACGTACCCAGCTGGAAGTATCCGAGGAACTTGGAATCGCCCAGAGTGTCATCTCCAGGCTTTGGCAACGATTCAAACATGATGGTAATGTGAGTAGATGTTACAGCACAGGTCGCCCCCGAGTTACTACGCCGAATGATGACCGGTATTTGGCAGTTACTGCCAAAAGAAACAGACGGAGCACAGCATCAGACCTGTCTCGTCAGCTCTCTTCAGCTACCGGTACGACAGTTTCAAGGCAGACCGTGTACAGACGCTTAGGGAACATTGGTCTATATGCTCGTAGGCCTGTCAGATGTGTTCCCCTTACCGCAACTCACTGTCGCCTGCGATTATGCTGGGCTAGAGAGCATGCATTGTGGACACCGCAACAGTGGTCTTGTGTGATGTTTTCCGACGAGTCCAGGTTCAGTTTACATTCTGATTCTCGCCGGACTTTCATATGGAGAGCGCCAGGTACCCGTTACCACCAAGAGAACACCATTGAACGACACCGTTACGGTGGTGCAGGATGGCTCGTTTGGGGAGGAATTATTCTTGGTTCCAGAACTGACCTGCATGTTCAGAGTGTAACGATGACAGGCCACATCTATCGGGATGTCATTCTGGAACAACATGTACGTTTGTTTCGGGGCGCCATGGGTCCTGAATTTCTGTATATGGATGACAACGCCCGACCTCACCGTGCAAACATTGTAGACGAATGCCTTCAATCGGAGGATATCACCCGTATGGATTGGCCAGCATACTCACCGGACTTGAATCCAATAGAGCATGTGTGGGACATGCTTGGCCGACGAATTGCAGCCCGTCAACCCCCTCCCAACTGTCTATCGGAACTTCGGAGGGCATTGCTTGATGAGTGGTGTAATTTTCCCCAAGATCAGATTGATAATCTGATACTCAGCATGCGTAGGCGTTGTAACGCTTGTATTGCATCGTCCGGGAGACATACTCCGTATTAACCATCATACTAACCATGTTATACTGTTTTCTGTAAATAGGTTCTTTTTTGAAATTTGCTCCAGGGAGTAAAAATCGCAATTTTTATTAATTATGTCAAACATATAGCATCTTTTTTGCTCTTTACCTTTTGTTTAATAAATAGACTTTACAAATAAGTCAAATTTTTTTGCTTTTGTCTCTTTCATTGCCTGAACTTCATTATCCTTAATTTATGGACATGAGTGTATATACATATATAGACATATATATATATATATATACATATATATATACATTATATATATATTATTAATATAATATATATACACATTATATAAACATAATATTATTTTAACATATATATATATACATAAAATATTATTAACAATATATATATATATATACATAAATATATACATATATACATACATATATATATATATATATATATATATATATATATATATATATTTGATATATATATATATTTAAAACATATTATAAAACTTTAATATCACTTTCAAAACATACGTTGGTTTTTAGTTAAGTAATAAAATATATTATTTTAATCCCACAAACCCTTCATTTCATTTCTATATCGAATGTATTACACCTATTTTTCACGATTGTGAGCCAATTTGACATGAGAGTGATTTACAGTATAATCGCATAACATGAAATATCTATGGTTCTATCAGGCCTGGCCACAGTCAGGTCGCACGTTATTTGTTTCTCTTCTCATTCATGCAGAAGACCTCTGCTAGTTTTCCACAACATTTTAGATTTAGCAGCTATCAATGCTTGGATTCTGTATAAAGAGAAGACTCAAGTAAATATTTCACGAAAAGATTTTATTTTCCAATTGGCTGAAGAGCTAAGAAGTAAATATAGAGAAGAAGTCGAGAACACTTCCATTCCAATGACAGAAATTCATGCTACTGACGCACGGAAAAGATTATTATTAATCCTCTGACTGCTTATCCCGCGATTTCCACGGGCAATTCAAATGTAGCAAAATTTGCTCATCCCGCGATTTTCCGGGCATGTGTTTTTCTTCCTTTATTAAGAAGAACATTCCGCCTTTTCATGGTTTAACCAGTGGAATATATTATATACAGCATTAGACATTTAATTAAGTAATAAATAGAATTATAGATAGTATGTTATAAATAGAAATTAACTGTATTTCAATTGAAATTCATTAAAAAATAAAAAAAAAATTATGTGATAACATCTGAAATTAGTTTCTCAAGATAAAAGCGCCGAATGATGGCCGATTGGTTAGGGTGCTGGCCTTCGGTACCGGTGTTCGTGGGTTCGATCCCAGAGAGGCATGGATGTTCGTGGCATGGATGTTCGGAATCGGCTTTAAGCTGTAGGTCCCGGTCTCATTAGCTCTCGTGTTGCAAAAAGTAGACCGTAGCACTCCAAACCAAACCTCAAGATAAAAGTTAATATAAAAAAACCTTTTCGGGAAAAAATATTATTTAAATTCTAAAATTCATATATATACTTAAACTATGCAACAAAAAAACACGCAATTTTTAAAGAGATCTCGGTTTACAAATTGAGCAGTCAGATGGTTAAGGATTATTTGTCAAGTTCAACAAACTTGCAAAAGAAACAGATGTAGAAAACCATTGGGCTAAATGTAATAAAAATATTTGCTGAAAATATGTTTCGAAAACAGATTTTATATGTAAAAAATATTTTCTCTTAATTATTTATAATAAACATTTTATTTAAATTAATTTGGAACTATTTTCTTTCAAAAAACTGAGTATGAGTCAAATTGGCTCACTTCAGTAAAAATAGGTATATGATCAGCATCCGTAAATATAATGTTAAGCAAACAGAAATAATAAATTTTCTTTTCATTAAGAAGTATAAATGATTATTAGATTGCAGCAAAACAATATTCCAAGTAAAGCTAAATTAATAAGATAAAAAGATTGTTGGAACCGATTTCATTGAACAAGTGACACTGAAAATTGATTGCCACAAATAAAACATTTACTTTTAAAACACATGGAAAACTAAGAAATAAACTTCATCTGAAAGCAATTTATCTCATGGTTAAAAGTAAACTATAATTAAAGAATCCGATTTACTCAACTGTATTTAATTTTTCTTCACAGACCAAATGCTCCTTTAAATAATTATTATAAAAGATGTGATTATACCAATAGTTTGGTTATCATGCTTTCAATACATCATCTTTAAAATAGGTAATAAACCAAAATCATCAAAATGTATATTTCTATTTATTTAAAATATAAAACCTCGGATTTATGTTTAATACATAAAAATAGTATGTTCTTAACTAGCAAGGATAGTAAATAATGTAATCACTTAGAAAAAAAATAGTTAAAATATTTGCCTCAGAAGTAGATGATAATATTTGCACATATATATTTTCAAATGTCTCCGATATTAAAGGTATCTAAGGAGACTGTGATTCACAAAAATAATAGAATAAGAGAATAATTGTTACGAAGCATATCACCTAAACCAAGGATTAGTTTAAGATGCTTTTGATATGTCATTTTTTAAGTAAATAATAAACCCAATTTATCTTTATTTAATTATTCAGGTTACTTTAAAAGTTATAATCTTGGATTTTCGTTTAACATATGAAAATATTATATTCTTAACTAGCAAGGCTAGTAAACAATGTAGTCAATTAGAAAAAAATGGTTAAAATATTTGCCTCAGAAGTACATGATAGTATTTGCACATATATATTTTTAAATGTCTCCGATATTAAAGGTATCTAAGGAGACTGGGATTAACAAAAATAGTAAAAGTGTAGAATAATTGTTATGAAGCATAAGAACTAAACCAAGGTTTAGTTTATCATGCTTTTGATATGTCATCCTTTAAGTAAAAAATAAACCCAATATATCTTTATAATTAATTTTTCAGACAACTTTAGAAGTTATAACCTCGGATTTTCATTTAACAAATGAAAATATCATATTCTTAACCAGCATGGCTAGTAAATAATGTAGGTCACTAAGGAAAAATGGCTAAAAAATTTGCATCTGAAGTAGATGGTAATATTTGGACAGATATTTTCAACTACCAGCAGTATTAAAGGTATCTAAGGAGACCGTGTTTCAGAAAATATTGTAATAATAGAATAATTGCTATGAAAGATATCAACTAAACCAAGGATTAGTTTATCATGCTTTTGATACGTCCTCTTTCAAGTAAATAATAAACCCAATTTATCTTTATTTAATTCTTCAATCGACTTTTAAAGTTATAGCCTCGGATTTTCGTTTAACAAATGAAAATATCATATTCTTAACCAGCAAGGCTTATAAATAATGTAGGTCACTAAGGAAAAATGGCTAAAAAATTTGCATCTGAAGTAGATGGTAATATTTGGACAGATATTTTCAACTACCAGCAGTATTAAAGGTATCTAAGGAGACCGTGTTTCAGAAAATATTGTAATAATAGAATAATTGCTATGAAAGATATCAACTAAACCAAGGATTAGTTTATCATGCTTTTGATATGTCGTTTTTAAGTAAGTAATAAACCCAATTTATCTTTTATTTAATTCTTCAGAACTTTAAAAGTTATAAATTCGGATTTTCATTTAACAAACGAAAATATCATATTCTTAACCAGCAAGGCTAGTAAATAATGTAAGCCACTTAGGAAAAATGGCTAAAACATTTGCATTGAAAGTAGATGGTAATATTTGCACAGATGTTTTAAACTACTGTATTAAAGGTATCTAAGGAGACCGTGTTTCAGAAAATATTGTAATAATAGAATAATTGCTATGAAAGATATCAACTAAACCAAGGATTAGTTTATCATGCTTTTGATATGTCGTTTTTAAAGTAAAAAATAAACCCAATATATTTTTATGATTAATTCTTCAGACGACTTTAAAAGTTATAACCTCGGATTTTCATTTAACAAATGAAAATATCATATTCTTAACCAGCAAGACTAGTAAATAATGTAGTCAATTAGAAAAAAAATGAAGTAAAATATATTGTCATATTTCAACTGTCTCCATTCAAGTCTAGTATTATGGTATTTGCCTCAAGTACATGATAATATTTACACATGTATATTTCAAATGTCTTCGATATTAAAATCTAAGGAGACTGTGATTTACAAAAATAGTAAATAACAGAATAATTATGAAGTCAACTAAACCAACGATTAATTTATCATGCTTTTTCATGTTTTTTATGTCATCTTTAAAGTAAATAATCCAAATTTATCTTATGTTTATTCTTCAGACTTTAAAAGTTATAATCCTCTTTCATTTAAAAATTAAAAAACATATTCTTAACCAGCAAGGCTAGTAAATAATGTAATCAAAAAAAATGGTTAAAAACAATATTGAAGTAGATGATAATATTTGCAATATATGTGTTTCAAATGTCTCCGATATTAAAAGTATCTAGGGAGACTGTGATTCACAAAAATAATAGAATAAGAGAATAATTGTTACGAAGCATATCACTTAAACCAAGGATTAGTTTAACATGCTTTTGATATGTCATTTTTTAAGTAAATAATAAACCTAATTTCTCTTTATTTAATTCTTCAGGCGACTTTAAAAGTTATAATATTGGATTTTCGTTTAACAAATGAAAATATATATCTTAACCTACAAGCTTGTAAATAATGAAGTGACTTAGGAAAAAATAGCTAAAAACTTTTAGTCGAAAGTAAATGATAATATTTTAATGTATTTTTTTAACTCCATTTAAAGTATCAAAGGCATCTAAGGATATCAAAAAATATATAATAAGAATAATTGTTACGAAGCATATCACCTAAACCAAGGATTAGTTTAATCATGCTTTTGATATGTCATTTTTAAGTAAATAATAAACCCAATTTATCTTTATGATTAATTATTCAGGTTACTTTAAAAGTTATAATCTTGGATTTTCGTTTAAACATGAAAATAATATTCTTAACTAACCAGTAAGACTAGTAATAATTAGTAAAATTGGAAAAATGGTAAAATTTGCCTCAGAAGTACATGATAGTATTTGCACATATATATATAATCTCCGATATTAAAGGTATCTAAGGACACTGGGATTCACAAAAAAAATAGAATAATAGAATAACAGAATAATATCAAATAGAATGATGTTTGATATGTCATTTTTAAAGTAATAATAAATCCAATCTTTATTTAATTCTTCAGGAACTTTAAATATACTGCTTAAAAATATTAATAACAAATGAAAAAATTATATTCTTAACTAGACAAGATATATAAATAATGTAGTATAATTAGAAAAAAATTAATTCAGGAAAAAGTATCATGCTTTGGACATATTCTTTTTTTCATGTCCATAAATTAAGATTCAATTTATCTTTATTAAATGTTAGAGTTAATGTTTGTAAAACTAAATATTTATTTTTTTTATATGTCACCATTTTAAATTAATGTAATTTTAGAGTTAAAGAATTTTTAAATGTCAAAAAAATTATTTCATCATCTTAACAATAAAATAATAACATTCAACAAGGTATGATCTTACAGATATTTTTATTTACATTTTGACAATATATAAGTTAATTTTCTATTTTCTCACATCATCTATCTATATTGATAATTTTTAAATATCGTGTTGTCATTTAAAAAAATTTTTAAAATAATTGCTATAAAATGAGCTAAAGTTATCATTTTTGTAATTTATTTACTTTTTGACAATTTTTAAAATAATTTATTTTTAACTGTCAAATTTTTATTATCATCTTTTTTAGTTTTTTTTAATTTTAAGTTTTAAAATAATTTTCATTATAAACTTTATATAATGTTATAATGGACAGTTAACAATATTTTTAAAAAAAAAGTTCTAAAAAATGTATTCAATTAAAAATTTAAAACATTTTTCTATCAAAGAATATAATTAAATTTTACTATTTTAAAAGTATACAGCAATATTGAATAATTATTTCACTTAGAAAAGAGTAACGAATTCTTCTTGAATATTCTTTGATAGAAAAAATATTAGTTCTAAATTACTATATTAATGATATCTCAACGAGTAATTTTTTCATGCTTAAATCAGGCTATTTACTATTTTTAAAATAAATTAAACAAACTTTATGCTTATAATGCAATATTGCATATTTTTGTCATTGTTAATAATTTAAAAAAAAGACCATACAACAATAAAAACAAATAAATCTTATTTATTAGAGCTGCAATAGGTGAATAAAATATTGATTAATGCAATTTTGGTATTCAAAAGTAAACCTTCTTTAATGTTTATGAATTTCTTCAGTGAAAATTTTCAAACTTTTCTATTGCTACTCTTTTCTTTCGAGTGGAGAAATAACAGAATTTTGTTTCGGTGATTATTTTGGTTACTTTTACAGATGAGAAGACCTCTCATTTAATACTTTTAAAACTATCATACAAGCATTTAATATGGCACGAACATTTTTATGATCTTATTTATCTAATCTGTAAAATGGCATTCTTTTTAATAAATAAATTATTTAATTGTTTTATACAGAATTTGGGATTTTTCATTTAGCTACCAAAAATGTAAAGCTCTTTTTTAAAACATTTTGATTACAAATTTTCAATAGATGGTCCATTCATTTCCCCCTAAATAGCACTGTCTGACTTTCTGCCTTTGGTACCCAGTTTAGGGTAACACTGGATTTTCTCCAGTCCATTCGTAAGACGTCGTCAGTAAATCGACATCTTCTTAATTTGATGTCTTGAAATCTATGTTAAGTTTTGGAAAAAACAACTTTTTCCATGATTAACTTGGGCCTTGAAACACTTATTTTGAAAGATACTTAGTTTTCTTGCTTGGATTACGGTTAACTTTCAAGTTTCAGGTCCTAAAAGGATCCTAAATTAAACCTTATTTAAATCGTTAGTTAAATCAGTACTTTTGTACTGATTTAACTAACGATTTAAATAACGTTTTATTTAACTCTTAATTCTATATTGCCAGATTTCCAAATTTTCTTAAACTTCTAAAACAGGTACGGGTTTTTGAAATTCTGTCCTAATACTTTTGATATGTCATCTTTAAACCAAAAATTAAATAGAGTTTAGATTGCTACCATATTGCAGTCGAGATATGTCACAGGCGACATATACGTCATAATGATGTCAGAAGTGATCATTATGACGCGACAAGGAGGGGAGTTTATGATATCAAATTCCTATCTCTGGGGATTTTTGACGTCATTATGAAAGAGAATTCCCCTGTGACATATCTCGACCACAATATAGTAGCACCCTTATTTTTATTTATTTCCTTCAGGCAACCATAAAAGATATAGGGAGCTACCATATTACGATCGATGCATGTCACTGGTGACTTCTGCGTCATAATGATGTCAGAGAGGGGAATTTATGGTACCAAATTCCAATTCTGACTTCATTATGACCACGAGTGTCACCAGTGACATATGTCGACTAATATGGTAGCAGTCATATTATTGTTTAACACATGAAAATAACATATTATTAACTAACAAAGGCTAGTAAATAATGCAGTTACAAAAAATGTCTACAACTTTTGTCTCATAAATATAATATAATATTTGCATATACATTTAGAACTGTCCTCAATACCAAAGGTATCCAATGAAACCATTATGTACAAAAGTAATAGATCAAACATTTCTCAACACAGTAAGACAATTTCGCTCTGTGTCACTATCTTAATGCCCTTCCCAGTTCATTTGTAGCCAATACGCAACCAATATTTTGCCCTTCCATTTCAAATGAAAGTCAAAATTTTCAAGAGTTTAGATGTCTCATATTGTAGCAATTGCCTTATAGTTAATAATATTGGTATTATATTTTAGTTTCTAAAGTAAGCGTTCCTTACAGAGAATAAATCAATTTAATTTTTTTCTCTGTACACCATATTAAAATGCAAATATTTATTCTCGTTTAACAGATGAATATAACTTCTTTTTCTTTAAGATTCCTAAATGAGCCAATCGCGTAAGCAAAATAACAGACAATAGTTAGCCTTAGAATCAGACAATAATAATGACATGTATTAAGGTTCCAAAGAGATTAAATGAATTGAATTTTTCAGTATTAATTATTTTGAGTAACTGGTGATTTTAAAAAGCAAACATTCAATTGTCTTTCGAAGATAACAATTAAAAGTACTTTATTTACAAGAAGTACTTATAATTGGCAATGTTCAGGTTTTTGAAAAATTCAGGGGGGAACAACTATAGGTTAAATAAAATAAAGTAGATTTAAAAAGACTTTTGTGATTGTATTTCACTGAACTCGTGTTACTGAAAACCGCGGGACATAAATAAAAGATTTCCTTTTAAAACGTAGAAGGAGTCAAGGAATAAATTTCCATTAGAGCAATTTATCTTACAGTTAAAGGCATACTTTAATTAAACGATCGGGTTTACCCCAAAGCATTAAATTTTCCTGCAAAGGATAAGTAATTCTTTAAAGAATGAATTATTTGAAAAGATTTTGGTTATACCAGTAATCATGTTTCAAGCCTTAGGAATACCATCACTACAACAGAAAAATAAACTCAATGGATTTATTATTTTTCTTTTTCTCAAACGAGTTTCAAAGATGACTCTTAAAATCTCGTTTAAATCATGAAATTAACAAACCCTTAATTAGCAAGGCTAGTAGAAAATAACATCAATTCTTAGTCAAAATAACTAAAATATTTGTCTCAGAATTAAATGGGGATATATGCATATGCATTTTAAACTCTCCCAGATGTTGAAAGAGCTAAGACGATTGAAATTTAATTAAAATAACACACAAAATAATTTATAAACGGGAAATAATTGTTTAAAATATAATGGTTGTACCATTTAGTGTTTTTAGGGTGTCACCTTTACAAGAAGCAATAAACTAAATTCATTTCAATGTGTTTTTTTTTTTCTGTAGACCATTTTAAAGTTTAAACCTGAATTTTCATTTAGTCAATGAAAATAACTTGTTCTTTTTCTATGAGACTCGTAAATGATGCAAACACGTTAACAAAGTGGCAAAATAATGTGCCACAAAAAGAAATGATAACACTGACATTTAAATTTCCAATTTTCTAAGATACCAAAAAAATTAGTTGGTATGTGCATTGTTTATTCTTTTTTTCTATCAGACTATTATAAAGTGCAAATGAAATCAATGTCATTCTCATAAATAATTTTACATAATTAAAACATGGATAAAAGCGATCTGTAAAATTCTCTTGAAACAGTTTAATAGTGACGTCATAATAAATCCTAGACTTTTTTTCCTCTTGAAGTTGAAATTAAAACATTTCCGCAAAATCATTTAGATTTTTTTTATGTTTTTAATTAATATATCCGGTAATTATCCGGCGCACTTTTAATGTATAAAAAAATAGTTATACAACGAGAGTTGGATGCAAATATTAATAAAAATTATAATATAGATAAGGGAGAGTGGGGCACCTTGGGACACCTTTATTTTCAGGCTTTAATTTGCAGCCAGGAATTAGTGCTCATGTGTATTGATAGATGACATTACTCTTTACTTCTCAAAGAATTTTGATGAAGATAGTGCTTATAGGTAAGGAACAATTTCATTTTCTTTGTTTTGAATAACCCAAAATTACATCAATGTGCATTTTAAAAAGTAATTTTTTTGAAAAAAAAATTTTAAAAAAAGTGTATTGTTATGAAAGATTATTCATTTATTATTATTTCTATGCTAATAAATAAACTGCATTGTTAAACCTAACTGTATAGTAGTTACCAAAGATACTATATAAAATGGGGCACCTTGGGACACTTTAAAAAGTGTAAACAAATACCAATTCAAGCAAAATAATTAATATTTTGGTGCCTAATTTTAAATTGATGACTTAGCAGGTCAAAATATTAATTTATGAACCTTTTTTGTTTCAGAAAAAAATGGTGAGAACAACAAAAACAAACAGAAAGTATTCTGCTGTAAATGCTCATATCCTTGTGAAGTTAAACACTCCTAAAGAAACAATAAGCCAAAGGTGCATTTTGTGAGATTTTAAAGAAGAATTTGCTGGCATCAAATATAAGATTTGTTAAAAAAAATGTATTAACTTGAACAATTTTCAGCCATTTCTCTTTTATAACAGTTAATAAAAATAATTTGAACAGTATTTTGCATGTCTTATTTAGTGTCCCAACCTACCCCATACAGTGGGGCAGGTTGGGACATTGGAAAGGTATGTTATTTCTTTTATTACTCTTTAATTAAAGGAGATATCAGGTAGATTTAATGTTTATAAGAAACAGATATGATGTCAATATAATCATGAATACATATTTTTTTAATTAGGTATAAAAAAAATTCATAAAAATGTTTAACTGAAAAGTGTCCCAAAGTACCCCGGTCTCCCCTACATATTGTTTGGACACTGTGAGATAAGGAGAAAATGTTAGGCAACCATATTTAAACCATTATCGCCATGTTGGCGGGGGAACCCAGTTCTTTAGTCAAGCCCTGATCTTGCTGGCATACCATGTGTATCAAATGACCATTCAATTGTTTTTCACAGGTGAAAATTAAAAGCATTCTTTTTTGAAGAAATATTCTTAATTATCAAGATACAGATTTTCAAGAATTTAATGTAATACTTTTGCAACTTAATTTTAAAAAAAAAATCAGTTTAAAAAGAGTTTTTTTTTCAGCATTCCTAGGAATTTCCGATATTGAAAACCGTCAGTCATAAATAAAACATTTATTTTTCAAACATGAAAGGAGAGAAAGAATAAAATTCCCTTAAGAGCAATTTATCTCCCTCGTAAAAAGAGTAATCTGGCTGTTTACGCAACGCAAAATTTTGCCACAGAAATTAATTTCTTTTAAGACCAGCACTCCATGCATTCAAACCGCTTTCGTAAGCAGAATCAGATAGAGCCAAGCTTGCAGTTTGTAACGAAAGTGCTGGGTTAATTAATCGCAGAGAATTCTCTCTGATTCCCGACTGCCCCCTGGAAAAACACAAATGGCTTTGCAAGCAAAAGGATTGTGAGGTCAGCCGATCATGAATGGATTCGAATCGGAAATGTAATATTAAACGACAATCGAATTTTGTTTGTTTATATGCACTTGTGAGGAGCAAAACCTATCTATTTCCACCTTCAGAAATGATTATTCATTCGAAATTCGACATTTATTGACTTACGAAGTCAACAATGTCAATCTGAAATCTTTTCGAGTTTATTGTACTATCAAACTGTATCGTTTCTTTTATGAATGACTAATTTCAAGTAGAAATTTTCTTCAATAAATGGAAATTACAAAAAAATTAAAATTAATGATATTTACTCAAAATTCAGACTCTAAATATTTATCCTGAGTTACATTTTTTCTTATTATACTTACAGGTTTTATTTTTAATATTCTCGAAAGTTATATCAGCATTAAAATTCTTAAACTAAATCCAAAAATATAAGAACAGCTAATAGTGAGATGCTAATTGTTCAATTATTATATTTTTTCCTAATATAAGTAAAGTTTCAATTTTGATATGTACTCAAGCAATATTCTATAATGTATACATGCATTTGTATTTTAAGTATATTCCTGAAATTAATTTAAATTTTGAACATTTTTCTTACTTACATTTCACTGTAATGAGCATTATATAAAAGGAAAAATTTCAATATAAGGTAGATTAATACTCTGTAGACATAATTCAAAAACTAATAGTCATAAAATGTTAAAATATTATATTTATATAATTTATAACATCTAATTATGCTTCTCCTATTTATATTGCAATCTCAGTTTTATATAAAGATTTCAGTATAACGTATATTATTGCTGTGGAGACATAAATCCAACAGTACAAACCGTAAAATGTGGTAGTCTTGTTGCCAAAAATGTAAAAATATTATATTTATATAATTTATAGCATCTAATTTTGCTTCTCTTATCTTGTATGCAATCTGAACTCTATATAAAGAAAAAATTCAGTTTAACGTATATTATTGCTGTCGAGATATAAATCAAACACTGAAAGCAGTAAAATGTTGTAGTTTTGTATTTAGAACTGTAATAACATTCATTTGTGTACCTCTAATTTTTTACTACAATCTGAACAATACATAACGAAGGATTTGAATATTACATATATTTAATTCTCTAATCCTAAAAAGGATTAACTGTAATTTTTTAAATCATGTATTTACGACTATTACAATATCTAATTGTGCTTATCCTCTTTAAAACGTAATCTGAACTAAATATAATAAAACTTTTTAACGTAACATATATTAACGTTGTGCACACATAACAAAAAAATCATTAGCCGTAAATTGTATTACGTATTTCAGTATAACGTATATTATTGCTGTGGAAACATAAATCAAAGAGCAAAAGCCGTAAAATATCGTAGTCTTGTTCCCCAAAAATGTAAAAATATTATATTTATATCATTTATAGCATCTAATTTTGCTTCTCCTATCTGTGGCTAATCTGAACTCTATAAAAAGAAAATTTTCAGTATAACGTATATTATTGTTGTAGAGACATAAATCAAGCAGTACAAGTAGTAAAATGTTGTACTTTTGTATTTAGAACTATAATAATATTGAGTTGTTTATTACTATTTTTGACTACAATCTGAACAATACATAACGAAGAATTTCAATATTATTTATATTTAATCCTCCATTCTCAAAAATTATTAACTGTAAATTTTTAAATCATGTATCTAGGGCTATTAAGACATCTAATTTACTTATCGTCTTTAAAATGTTATCAGAACTGTATATGATAAAGATGTTTAATGTAATATACAGGGTGTTTCATAAATGACCGGTATATTTGAAAAATCTATAAAACCTAAATGGACAGTGATAGAAATTCATAGTTTAATGCAATATGCTTGGAACAATAGTAAATTTTCAGTCAGGCAAACTTTAAAATTAGTTACAATATTCCACAACAGATGGAGCTTCAGTGTGAAAAGATCTAAACTACGATATTTGCTTGTGGGAACTCTTAAAAGACCAGTTGAACCTCCACTCTCCAGAAATAATTGAATAACTGGAACAGTACATCTGCTCTGCATGTGAAGCCATCCCGTCTGAGACTTTTACACGGGTTTCTGATAATTTCGTTCTGAGAATATGCCCTATTATTGCTGTGTATGGTTGATATCTGGAAAATATCGTAGTTTATATTTTTCCAGGTTGCAGCGTCATCTGTTGTGGAACATGGTAACTAATTTTGAAAGTTTGTCTGCCTAAAAATTTAATATTGTCCCAAACAAACTGCAATAAACTGTGTATTTCTAACACTGTCCGTTTAGTTTTTATGGATTTTACAAATATACCGATCATTTTTGAAACACTCTGTATACCAACGTTGTGGAGCCATAACAAAAAAATCGTTAGCCTTCAATTGTACTGAAAGTAGTCGGTTATAAATAAATCATTTAATTTTTAAAACATAAGAGGAACGCAAGAATAAAATTCCCTCAAGAGCAATTTAACTCACGGGTAAAAGGAGTAATCTAGCTGTTTACGCAACGCAAAATTTCGCTCCAGAAATTAATTTCTTTTAAGACCAGCACTCTATTCATTCAAACCGTTTTCGTAAGCAGAATCGGATAGAGCCAAGCTTGCAGTTTGTAACGAAAATGCTGGGTTGATTAATTGCATAGAATTTTCTCTGATTCCCCCAAGAAAAACAAAAGTGGCTTTGAAAGCAAATTGTGGGGTCATCCGATCATGAATGGATTCGAATCGGAAATCGAATATTAAAAGACACTCGAATTTTGTTTGTTTATATGCACTTGTGATGAGCAAAATCTATCTAGTTCCACCTACAGAAATGATTATTCATTCGAAATTCGACATTTATTGGTTTACGAAACCAGATATGTTAATCCGAAATCTTTTCGAGTCTCTTGTATTATCTACCTATTCCATTTCTTTTACGAATGACTAATTTCAATCAGATATTTTTTTAATAAATGGAAATCACAAACAAAAATAAAACTAATGATATTTACTCAAAATTCAGGCTCTAACTATTTATTCTGAGATAATTTTTTTCTTATTATACATACGGGTTTTATCTTTAATTTTCTTGAAAGTTATATCAGCTTTTAAAATTCTTAAATTAAATCCAAGAATATAAGAACAGCTAATAGTGAGATGCTAATTATTCAATTATTATATTTTTTCTTAACATAAGTAAAAGTTTCAATTTTGATATGTTCTCAAGCAATATTCTATAATGTATACATGTATGTGTAGTTTAAGTATATTCCTCAAATTAATATAATTATTGAACATTTTTCTTACTTACACTTCACTGTAAAGACAATTATAAAAAAAATTCAATACAAGGTAGATTAATACAGTGTAGACATAATTCAAAAACTAATAGCCATAAAATCTCAAAATATTATATTTATATCATTTATGGCATCTAATTTTGTTTCTTTTATCTTGAGTACAATCTGAACGCTATATAAAGAAAAATTTCGGTATAACGTATATTATTGCTGTAGAGACATAAATCAAACAATGATTAACTGTAATTTTTAAATCATGTATCTAGGGATATTACAGCATCTAGTTTACTTATCTTCTTTAAAATGTTATCAGAACTGTATATAATAAAATTTTTAATGTAAAATACAGGGTGTTTCAAAAATGACCGGTATATTTGAAAAATCAAAAAAAAACTAAACAGACGGTGATATAAATTCACAGTTTATTGCAATATGCTTGGGACAACAGTAAATTTTCAGTCAGACAAACGTTAAAATTTGTTACAATATTCCACAAAAGATGGAGCTCCAGTCTGAAAAAAAATCTTAACTACGATATTTGTCTGTGGGGACTCTTAAAAGACCAGGTGTACCGCCACTATCCAGAAGCAATTGAAGTACTGGAACAGTACATCTGTTCTGTATGTGTAGCTGTCCCGCCTGAGACGTTTAGACTTTCTGATAGTTTCGTTTTGAGAATACGCCATATTATTGCTGCATATGGTGTATATCTGGAAAATATCGTAGTTCATATTTTTCCAGACTGCAGCGTCATCTGTTATGGAACATTGTAATTAATTTTGAAAATTTGAGTAAAAATTTAATATCCCAAGCATATTGCAATAAACTCTGTATTTTTAGTTTTTATTGATTTTACAAATATACAGGTCATTTTTGAAAAACCCTGTATATAAACGTTCTGGAAACATAACAAAAAAATTCATTAGCGAGGGACTTCAAACTAAGAAACCAACTGGCGCCATATTCTTAGACATTGCAAAGGCCTTTGACCGCATCACGCACGAGGGACTCATTTTCAAGCTTATTAAGCTCCGTGTGCCTGATGCAATAATACACTTATTATACCACTACCTTTGCAATCGTTCCTTCAAAGTCCGTGTTAACAACACCTATTCTAACAACAGAACAATTACGGCTGGAGTCCAACAGGGCTCCATCCTTGGTCCTACTCTATTCAATATTTTTATTAACGATATCCCTAAATCTGACTTAACTTCTCTTGCACTTTATGCTGATGACACGGCAATTTTTACTTCTGCCCTACACGTAAATTCAGTCTCTGCATTTATTCAGTTTCACATCTCCGCTCTGGAAACTTGGTTCAATAATTGGAAAATAAAGATTAACCCTAGTAAATGCCATGCCATTTACTTCAGTCGCTCCTATAAAATGCCACCTCGGTTGAGTTTGTACGGTCAGGTGATCGAGTGGGGGGATTCTGCTAAGTATCTCGGGGTAACCCTCGATAAAAGGCTTACCTTTAAAAAACATATTACTAATATTAAAAAACTCCATGAACGGTAGGATTGCTGATCTACGCTCACTACTTTTCGGCCCCCATCTTTCCATCAATAATAAAATGCTCCTGTACAAAACAGTAGTTTTACCTACTGTTACGTACGCAGCTCCTATTTGGTCGTTTGCATCCCATACCAACATTGAAATCCTCAGCAAAATCCACAACAAAACGCTACGTAGAATAGCTCGTGCCCCCAGGTATCTCCACAACTCTATTATTCGAAGGGATTTGAATATTGATACTTTTAAAATTATTTGCACTAAGCTTTCTTCAAAATTTTATGGACGTGTCTACAGCTTGCCCAATCCGATCGTAGCCGAATTACCGGACTACGATCACAGGAAGGCCAAGCATCGTAAGCGGCCCAGAGCCGCCATGATTATTTAACTTGCTAGGTTTTCATTCCCTTCATAATTCTCCCTTTACACTGTCCGAACGCGCGGCCACTCAATAGATGGCGCCACAGAACCTGGATCGAGCTTCTCTACTTTAATTTTAAGCTGACTTTTATTTTTATTATTCTCTTTTGGTTAGTTGCTTTTTAGCATATTTTTCTTTTCTTCTCTTCCTGGTACTGTTCATTTGGCAGTACTGTTTTAATTTTAAATAAAAAAAAAAAAAAAAAAAAAAAATTGATAAAATCATTTAAAAAATGAAAATAAAAATTTTAAAATTTTATAAAAACCAAAAATATTCTTACTATCTTTAAACTTTCTTCTTATTTTTCTATCCTTAAACTTCCTTCTTATTTTTATATTTTTCTTTTCTTGTGTTGGGCCTAGTAACTTATTATTTTTGTTTTAACGTAAAGACCTGCATTTATTTTTTAATTGTTTAACATCTTAAGGACTGGACACTCATCATAAATTTATTAGCCTCACAACAGGGGATAAGGCCTTTGGCCAAGGAACCCCAGTCAACCCTTCAACTGAGAAAAAAAAATTCATTAGCCGTTAATTCTACTGAATCCAAACTGTTATAAATAAAACATTTAATTTTTAAAAGTAAGAAAAACGCGAGAATAAAATTCCCCTAAAAGCAATTTATCTCATGTTTAAAAGGAGTAATGTGGCTGTTTAAGCAATGCAAAATTTCACCGGAGAAATTCATTTCTTTTAAGGTCAGACTTCTATGTATTCAAACCGCTTTCGTTGGCAGAATCGGATGGAGCCATGGTTACAGTTTGTAAGAAAAATGCTGGGCTCATTAATTGAGGAGAATTCTGTCTGATGCCTGACTGCCCCCTGGAAAAAACATAAGTGGCTTTGCAAGCAAAAGGATTGAGAAGTTAGCCGTTCATGAATGGAGTGGATTTGGAAATGGAATATTAAATGCTACTTGGATTCTTTTGTTTGTTTGTTTGCCCTTATGATGAGCAAAATCAATCTATTTTTACCCATAAAAATGATTATTTGTTTGAAATTTGACATTTATTGGTTTATCAAGTCAAATATACTAATCTCATCCTTTTTCAATCTATATTACACTTCAATTCCATTTCATTTTATGAATTAGAAATTACAAAAAGAAATTTCACCGAACAATTGTCGAATACTGAGTGTTTATCCGCTTTCGTAGGCAGAATTGGATGGAGCCAAGGTAACAGTTTGTAAGAAAAATTCTGGGTTCATTAACTGCGGAGAAGTCTGTCTGATGCTTGACTGCCCCCTGGAAAAACACGTGGCTTTGCAAGCAAAAAGATTGTGAAGTCAGCCGTTCATGAATGGAGTGGATTTGGAAATCAGATATTAAATGCTACTTGGATTCTTTTCTTTGTTTGTTTGCCCTTGTGATGAGCAAAATCAATCTATTTCTATCTATAGAAATGATTATTTGTTCGAAATTTGACATTTATTTGTTTATCAAGTCAAATATACTAATCTCATCTCTTTTCAATCTATATTACACATCGCTGGCCGATTGGTTAGGGCTCTGATCGTCGGTACCAGAGTTCGTGGGTTCGAATCCCACTATGGCATGGATGTTCGTAGCCGTTCGGAATCGGCTTTAAGCAGTAGGTCCCGGTCTCATTAGCCCTCGTGTACAAAACAGTAGACCTTAGAGCTCCAAACAAATCCAAAACCAAACTATATTACTCATCAATTCTATTTCATTTAATGAATTAGAAATTACAAGCAGAAATTTCACCGAACGATTGTCGAATACTGAGATCTCTTAAGTACTGATCTTCGCGGTTTTGAAACCAGCTGCTGGTATGGATGTTCGTAGCTATTCGTAATGGGCAGTAAGCAGTCGGTCCCGGTCGTGTTACCCTTTTCGCAAAAAAACCAGAAAATCATAGCTCCCAAACCAAGCAAAAATTCCTCTAAAAATTAAAAGCACAAAAATTGATGGTAATCACTCAAAATTCACACATTTCTAAAATCCTCTAAATTTTATTCTGTGTTATATTCTTCTTTCTTATTGTTCTTCAGGGGTGTTTTTTTTAATTTGGTGAAAATATATCAGCTTTTAAAATTCTTAAATTAAATCTAAGAATATAACAACAGATAATAATGAGGTAATCGCTTAATATCTATGATTTCATATTACAGTAAGAATATTTACCTTCAATAGTAGGTAACACTTTGGCCTTAGCTCAAAGCCATATCGTCCGTCGTCATGGTGATATTTTTTCTTCAAGGTGAGCATCTGGAATTGGGAGTTACATTACAGGTTAAATACAATTCGGCCCTAGATAGCAGGATAAAAAGTAAAGTATTAGAGAATTTAAAAAGAGAAGGAAGTTTAAAAAGGATAGAGAAATTTTTATGCAGATGCAAGCATCAATTTTATAAAATTTTAATAATTTTTTTTTTTTTTTTTTTTTTTTTTTTTGGGGGGGGGGTATATATATATATATATATGTGTGTGTGTGTGTGTGTGTGTGTGTGTATAATAAAATTGAAAGAGTATAAATGATAGCGGAAAGGAAAAATGAAAACTAGAATTGTTAGGAATGCTAACTTGAAGAGAAGTAGCAAGCGTCATCATGGCGTCATCTATTTCGGTGCGGGAAACTAGTAAAGTAGATGAATTTAGAAAAGACTCAGAAAAATTTAGAATATAAAATAATTTTAGGGAAGCATGGCGACTCGAGGACGCTTACGATTCTTGGTTTCCCTGAAGTCATAGTCTGGAAGAAGAATATTTTACCTCTATAATTCCATGATGCATATTTGGAAAATAGGAATTTTACAAGAATGTTTTTAAATAATTTTTCAAGTAACCGATAAGCACACTTGGATACCCAGAGTATACAGAACTTTTCCGTCAATTATTCCAATAATGTTGTTTGTATTGTTAAGTTTATTTATGATTTATCTACGTGACAATGAAATTATTCAATAAAACATAAATAAATATTCTTCATAACTTGGTCCATAACAAATTCTTTATGGAATGATGTGTCTATTCATTTTCAAAAAGGGGGGGGGGCTAAAGTTATTAAAAATTACTTCCTGAGAAATAATTTTGTAATTAAAATTTCTTTGCTTAGCATTTTAATTACAACCATCCAATTACAAATTTTCTCTTTTAATTTCGAGTTATAAAAAAAAAAATCCTTAAAATGTTATGATTTGTCAATAGAAGGTGCGAAGCGAACGAATTGTTCAATTAGGAAGTGTAATTACGATACATTAAAATCTACGAGATTCCCAAGGAAATTATTCAATAGCTGCCTCTGAAAATTAAAAAAAAAAGATCCCCACGATTTATATAAATCTGCATATTTCAAAAAAAAAATGCTATAAATAAAAAAAAGAAAATGTTAACATTCATTAAAAATCTCGGACACCTTTAAAATTATTTTCCGCTGACAAATTGTTTACATTAGGAATTTTTGTTTAGAATTTTATTCATTACTTCCCAACTATAAGTTTTCTTACATTTGAGATTCCGTGTTAAAACATTTACAATATTATTAACTATCAACTGGTGCTGTCGTATCTTCATGTTTAAAAATGTGACATTCATCATTTTCCTTTAAACCTTTAGGGAATAACATACTTAATTACCACTGAGTAAACATCATTGACTTATTCTTCAAATATCTCTTTGTTAAAAGAATTTATTACACAGGATATATATTCTCAGTATAGGAGCATACATAATTACGTAAAGGCTCCACCCCACCATGTGAAAATTTATAAATATACCAGGATTACCTCTTCGAGGATTATGTTACACGCTTAAGTGTGACAAACTGCTTTTAATAATACCATGTTTTTAATGACATATTTATTATATATATTGCCATGTTTATTAATGCCATAATTGCCATGTGCACCCAAAATTTGTCTCTTTTAAACAAATTTAAGGTAAATAGATAATCACATAAATAATTAAGGGATTATGCTCCGAATGTAAGACGAAATGCTCTCGCATGATACTGAATTGGTTAACATTGAAATATATTGAAGAACAAATCTGAGTACAGAGTACGATACTTCTCCAGGGCATACGCCCTGTAGGTTATGCTAATATCTCCCGATCATAGGCTCCTCCCACTGGCTCACTGGAACCGAATATTTGCCGCTTCCACCAAGGAAAAACTTCTGTCATTACTCTTTTAATTCATGATTCTGCTCTGATTCGTAACAGTGTGCGGACGTGCCGAGCTATTCTTTAGCAAAATTCGAAATCTTTTTAAAGATTTAGCTCTCTACGCTAAAATTTTCTGAGGACTTCTTCGATTTATTCCTCCAATTATGGTGGCATCTCCTATGGATTGCAATGTTTCTACTGTTTCGTACGATCCTGATCCTAAAATTGATGTTCAAATGAAAGTTGCCGCCTTAAGTTCTATGTTGAAAACGAACTTTATTACGGACTGGGAGTTTTATGATGTTATGTCTGATATCTTTGACTATGCTAATAGCCTTAGTCGTCATTCTGTTGATCCTTCATTTTGGAGTGGAATTTTTCGTGTGTTTTTTTTTTTTTTTTTTTTTTTTTTTTTTTTTTTTTTTTTTGCCGGTAATCATAAATAAAGTTATACTAAGTCTTCTTCTTTTAAAAATTATCTTCAAATGTTCACTCAAGGTGTAAACTACTCTCTTGCTAAACATAATAAGCGTTTAGTTCTTACCAACGATAATACCATAAAGGTTCTCCCTGCTAAGTAGCAGTTGAATCGTAATGACGTTGTTGAGAAATCAATGAGGAATTTTCACGTTTTCTAATTTTGATTTTAGACGATAGAAGACAATAAAGTAAGCAGGACAGTAGCTATTT
Source organism: Pardosa pseudoannulata (assembly GCA_032207245.1). NCBI lineage: Eukaryota > Metazoa > Arthropoda > Arachnida > Araneae > Lycosidae > Pardosa > Pardosa pseudoannulata. The sequence goes on along the minus strand of JAGEOH010000229.1, from coordinate 32,181 downwards.
TTCTTTCATTTGGTGACTTAATGAGTGATTTATGATGGGTTTTATAGCGGACTCTTTAACGTCTCTCAAAAACGATACTTTTCCTCCGCCGAGTTTGTGACGTCATCGTTCATGTCGACACCGACCGCCTATGCTGTTTACATGTTAAAAGGCGACTTTTAAATTTGTTTCTGTGTAAAGTATCGCATATAATAGAAATTTTTTTATATGTCTGGCATTAAAAAATCATATTATAAATATTGTATTGTGCCACTCTGTAAAAATACAGCAACTAATTGCAATGAGAAGATATTTTTCAGCGTTTCCAAAGATCCACATACACGTAAAATCTGGACAAATGCGATGAAAAGGGATGAGAATTTAAACCCCAAATTATCATATAAATCATCTCTATGGGTTTGTGAAGACCATTTTTTTTGGTAAATGCTTGCTTTTGTTTAAATATTACTAGTTTAGAAAAAGTAAAGTATATAAAAATACATATATATCTTTAAAAGGAATGTTGATTAACCAGTGCTATTTAACTTTTAAAACTGCTCATTTTCGAGTATTATCACAGATTTCAACTACAATAAAAGTTTAATAAAGCATATAAATATCGTAAAACATAGAAACATCTAAAGCATATAATTATCTATTAAATAACTCGGGGAGAGGGGATGGTTTTGTATTTTCTTCAAAGATGCATACTTTCTTAATTGTATCAATTCACAGTGATATTTTTCAATTAAATTGGTGACTGATTTGAAAAAAGTATATAATATTTATAAAATACTTATAAAGATATTACTTTAAAAATTAAATTTAATTTCAGAAAATTTATACATTTTTAAATTTAACATTAACATTAAAGACAATAAAATTGTATTTCTCTTTAAGAAAGATAAATAATTAGGTAAAGCATTTTAAAGTTTTTAAATTTCTTTTCATCAAATTTAAAATTCTTAAGAATTGGTTTGGTTTTGGGGGGCTACGGTCTACTTTTGGCAACACGAAGGCTAAAGGCTTTCAATCCAGAGGTTTCTGTCGGTTAGCACAAAAATGACAACGAGCGAAAAATGAACACATAAGAGAGCAAAGAAATAGAGGGATGGATTCGTGAGTTCATAGCACAATAACTCGAGAGTAGGAAGTTTAGGGATAGAAAAACATAAAATATTTTTGCGGTCAGTGACATCCGTACAAAATAAACAAAAAGTAATGAATTAAAATGATCAAAATCGAAAAAAATTGAAAATTTTGAAAAAATAAAAAATAAATGTCTTAAAAATAATTTAATTGCATTAAAAATCCAAAAGAGGCCTAAAGAATAATAAATAAACATAAAAAACAATTTTTAATAATTTAAAATAAGTTTTTGAATTTTTGTACCGTCGGGGACAGAAACGTGCACCCGAAGATAGCGATGTTACTACGCAGAAGGCGTATTTAACCACCATGCAACACGCCCACGCTGCTGAAAGGCTAAATAAAGTATTTGTTAAAGTGATAAAAACGATGCAAGGATTTAAATATTAGGCTCCACACTCAACAGGAGAACAGAAAACCAAAACAGTACAGAGCAATACACATGGAATAATAAAATAGTACGAAAAATGATCTATGGCCAATTTTAAACATTTTAAAAAAAATTTCTTACATTTTTATATATTATTAATAGTTTTTTGGTAGATATTTTTCGTTTTTTATTTTAACAGTACACATTAAGGATCTTTGGCACGAAGGCTAAAGGTCCCGGTTTCACAATAAATACCTTCTCTAATTTTTATTTTAATATATTACATCTATCTCTATTTTAAAAAAGCGATGCTACTACAAATGTGTGTATATGATATATGTATATTTATTTGACTTGTCTATATCTACAAGTAGAAGAGCTGTGATTAGCATGAATAAAATATTAATACATGTTAAGTAAAATTGGATAAATATATAACTGATTTTACATAACTTTGGGTTTTAATTCCCCGTATTTCTGCTCCCATAAAATCCGGATTTTTTTTTTTTTTTTTTCTTTTTTTTTTTTCCAAGAACGAAAACATTGACATGTTGTTAATTTTCGGGAGGTTGTCGGACTGTCCTTTGGTAAATAAAGGTAGAAGAGACATTCGTGACAAATTGAGATAACTAAGCTATCTAGATCGATAAAATAAACCTCCGGGTTTAAATAAAAATAAATTTTGATAGCTAGAAAATTTCAGGAACTTGCAAAAACAAGATCGGAAAATAGTGCGCGCTTAAAAGCAATAAGACAATATTGGTCGACATGAACGATGACATCACAACCAATCACGGAATGTTTTGATGTCATGTGATTTTCGCTTAAATTTAAATTTAATTTTTTAAATGATTTACCCAGTTTTTTACATTTTTGAGAACATTTTTGGAATCTACGAGTCTGAAATTATCAGAAAAACACTAAGTTGTTTGAATTCCCTACATGTGCAAATTCCTCATTCCCATTATCATCTATCATTAAACTCTCTTCTTAAGTTTTCCTTTTTCCTTCTATCCCTAAACTTCCTCCCTACTTTTCATCTTTATTTTTTTATATCAAAAATAAATAAATAAAAATAAATAAAATAAAAAATAAAAATTATTAAATTATTATAAATTTGATGATGCTTTCATCCTCCAAAAAATATTTCTTTATTTCTTAAATTTTTAGTATCAGTTCATAAAACTGTACTTTTTCTTTTATTTTATTTTGTTCTAGTATTTGCTATTCAGGGCCCTTCATAACTTTTTCTTAACTTAACGAATTCTCTCATTAAATTCTTTTCATTCTAAAATATACTTTAATTTACGATGCACACCTTGATGAGTAATCTCACCTTCATCATTGGGGATTCGGCTAAAGTCCAGTTCCCCAAACAAGCTACAACTCCAACAGTTTATACCCTAAAAGTGAAATGGATATTTATCAGACTCTTGATGGTTTGGTGTATAAGAAGTAAGATTTAACAGCATATTTTATCCACCACAATTTTAATAGAGAGCATAATTATAGATTCAATTTTTGCTCTGTGTTAGTTGTCATTAGTAGGGTCAATTCTTGACCTGAATTGAATCTATGATGATCTGGGGTGATGATTCTTATGAATTAACCGCTCGGTGTCTGTGGGCTTTCGCAACGACCGCAGACATTGTGATCTGAGTCCTACTAATGACCTAACCTGTTATACTCTGTGTAAACAGTATAGGCATTCATGATCACTGCTTTTTCCCGATGACCAACTGTAAGTGTAGTGACGACAGTTGTTGAATGTCTTTACTCTTTTTTCCCAGTTTGTTAAGGGGTGTCATGCATCGTGTGGGCTCTCGGTGCATGATGAATGTATGTTTATTTAGACTACGCTTCGAAGAATACTTATATTTTACACAAAGTTGATTAGTTTCAGACCTGTTTATAAATTTAAGATATAATCCTATTTAATAAAATTACAAAACAATTTAAAATTGTATATTATATCCCAATCCGTAAGATTAAAAAAATTCTACCGAAAAAGTAAATTTAATATTGTTTTTTACATAGACAGTTACATTATTTACAGAAAGTATTAATATTATTAAAATGATTGAATATTTCGCTAATTTTAATGAGTAATTTGTTATAACTTCTCCCTATTTTTCTTTATATTTGTATGATTATTTTAATCTACATATGAAAAGTATTTCTTTATTATTAATTTATTTGAGAGAATGTAGTTCTAAAGCTCCTTAAATTTAAGCTGTATGGTAATAACTATATTATGAAGTCATGTGGACCATAGTAAACTTTATATTCCAAAATTGTACTGTATTATTTTATGATTTTACAAGAATTGACAGAGGTCTTAATGCAATAACAATATTTTGTATAATTTTATTATGTATTTAAAGATTTATAGTCTGTGGACAGATTTGACACTGTTCTACACTGTTCATCTCTTGATGATAGTCTCTAGTAGATTTTCACTGGAAAATAAGTTCTGCAGATTGGTTAAACCGGGATGACGTGATCCACCATGGCAAAAGATTAAGCTAGCACATATTCACACAAGTACTTTCAAACCTCCTTCGCCCGCAGAATTTTGCCATATATATTTCTTGGAAGGGTTTTGGTTTATCCAAGTTTCCTCAATATATATGACTGGTCGGGGAAAAGTCTCTTTTCAGATAGCATTTTTTCTTTTTCTCTTCGGAAAGCCACGATTTTTTTCCATTAAAAATTTCAGTCCATCATTACATTTTTTATACTTGTAACCGCACAACACTTTTGTCGAAATCTTCTCTCTTACAAGCCTTTTATGTAAAATCTTTTTTTTATTATTTTTTTTTTTATTTTTTATTATTATTTTTTTTTTTTTTTAATGAAATGTTGTAATATTATTTGTTGAAATTCTGGAAGCTTCGGTAAAATTCTTTTAGAAATACCACAGGAATCAGCAGTTGCTTGTTGAGTTTGCGAAAACAATTTCAAAACTGTTGCATCTGGATTGGATTCAACAAGACCTTTAAAGTAACTGTATACGTTAAATATCAGAATTTTGGACAGTTTTCTAACATCAAAACTAGGCATTACAGGAAATGTTTTATGAAGGAAAAAATATAAATACATATGAAGCAAAATTTAAATAAAACAATGAATTAAAAGATAACAAATGAGAGGGTGATATCAGATAAGCGCAAAATAAATATCTCAGAGAAGAAAGAAAAGCAAGACGTCTGAACGTATTGGAATCAAATCCTCAACTGAAGTGCTGAAAATACGTGTGAATGCACATGCTTCTTGGTCGCTACCATCGTAACCGATGACTTTGGAAACGAAAAAGTGAGACCTTGAAGCGCCAATCGACTTTCCTTAGAGCTTGGTTGGATCCTTGGAAATTATCAGTATAGATGGTTGAAGGTCTTCCTCTTCTTGCGATAAATCGACCTAAAGAGAGAAGGAATTCGTCAGTCGTAAGTGATGTTACTAATTCAAGATGTATTGCGCGGTAAACTGCACATGTGAATAAGACAATCCTCCCCGATAATTACGGGCGGTTATGGGGCTCCTTAGCCAGAAGGCCTTATCCCCGATCTAAAGGTAGAAAGTAAGCGGGGTGAGCTCTGTTAAGAAAAATACAATTTTAAATTTAGGAAGGAGTAATTTAGATGCCGGTCATTAGAAGGTGGGTAAGAGAAAAATGTAAGGGCTGGTGGTTGATAGTCCAGAACCTGAAAAGTACTTAAACAGAAAGTATTAATACCCTGGAAAAAAATAAGTAATTAATAGGCAATTTTAGGTTTTACACTAGATGAAGTCTTACGATCTAATTAAAAACATCAAACACAGTTAGGTACACTATCTGCTCCATAATAAAAATACACATATTTTTTTTTTAATCTTTTTTTTTATTTAAATTTTTATATCACATCACATCACAACACATTTACATTACAACATAAAAGGGAAGGGGATGAAGTAATAAGCACTGAAGGGACAAGATTAAGGTAGGATAACTGGTAGGTATTGGAATCAAATCCTCAACTTAAGTGCTGAAAATAAGTGTGAATGCATATGCTTCTTGGTCGCTACCATAGTAACCGATAACTTTGGAAACGAAAAAGTGTGACCTTGAAGCGCCAATAGATTTTACAAGGACTATAGTATTAAATGATGTTCTATAGTCAGGCGCTTAATATCTATAATTTCATATTACTGTAAGAATATTTACCTTCAGTAGTAGGTTACACTTTGGCCTTCGCTCAAAGCCGTATCCTCCGTCGTCATCGTGATATTTTTTCTTCATGGTGAGCATCTGGAATTGGGAGTTACATCACAGGTTAAATACAATTCGGCCCTAGATAGCAGGATAAAAAGTAAAGTATTAGAGAATTTAAAAAGAGTAGGAAGTTTAAAAAGGATAGAGAAATTTTTATGCAGATGCAAGCAACAATTTTATAAAATTTTAATAATTATTTTTGGGGGGCGGGTATTATTGTCACGAAAAGCACTTCCACTTCTACTGAGACTACTCAACTCTATAGAATATAGAGACTTGAAAAGTAAACTGTTCTATGAAAAGACTTGAACGATGAGTGGTGTGACAGCAACATCGCTCATGTTAATACTAAAATTTCTGTATATATTCCTGTAAATAATTTTGAATAATTAAATGTGTTTAGGTAGATTAGATTGGCTCTCTTCAATGCAGGTGATTAACACTATTGTCGACATAACTTCGATGTGACTTCATTTCGGCGCGAAAAAGATAGCGATAATAAGAGAGGTGAGTTATGCATGTTACGTCTCATTCTCTTTTTGTTTCCGATTGCTACAATTATATATATGTATATATACATATGTGTGTGTGTGTGTAATAAAATTAAAAGAGTATAAAAGATATCGGAAAGGAAAAATGAAAACTAGAATTGATAGGAATGCTAACTTGAAGAGAAGTAGCAAGCGTCATCATGGCGCCATCTAATTCGGCGCGTTAAACTAAACTAGTAGATGAATTTAGAAAAGACTTAGAAAAATTTGGAATATAAAATAATTTTAGGGAAGCATCGCGACTCGAGGACGCTTACGATTCTTGGTTTCCTTGAAGTCATTGTCTGGAAGAAGAATATTTTACCTCTATAATTCCATGCTGCATATTTTGAAAATAGGAATTTAACAAGAATGTTATTAAATAATTGTTCAAGTAACTGATAAGCACACTTGGATGCCCACAGTATACAGAACATTTCCTTCAGTTATTCCGATAATGTTGTTTGTAATATTAAGTTTATTTATGATTTATCTACGTGACAATGAAATTATTCAATAAAACATCAATAAATGTTCTTCTTAACTTGGTCCATAAAAAATTTTTTGTGGAATGATGGGTCTATTCATTTTCAAAAAAAGGGGGGGCTAAAGATATTAAAAATTACTTCCTGAGAAATAATTTTATAATTAAAATTTCTTTGCTTAGCATTTTATTTACAACCATCCAATTACAAATTTTCTCTTTTAATTTCGAGTTATAAAAAAAAAAATCCTTAAAGTGTTATGATTTGTCAATATAAGGTGCGAAGCTAACGAATTGGTCAATCAGGAAGTGTAATTAAGATACATTATCATCTACGAGATTCCCAAGGAAATTATTCAATAGCTGCCTCTGAAAATTAAAAAAAAAAAAAAAAACAAAAAAAAAAAAAAAAAAAAAAAAAAAAAAAAAAAACCACGATTTATATAAAACTGTATATTTAAAAGAAAATGTTATCTGAAAAAAATAAAGAAAATGTTAGAATTCAGCGAACGAAACGGTCAATTATGAAGCGTAATTAAGATACATTATCATCTACGAGATTCCCAAGGAAATTATTCAATAGCTGCCTCTGAAAATTTAAAAATAAAAACCCCACGATTTATATAAAACAGCATATTTCAAAGAAAATGTTATCTAAAAAAAAAAAATAAATAAAGAAAATGTTAGCATTCATTAAAAATCTCGGACACCTTTAAAATTATCTTCCGCTGACAAATTGTTTACATTAGGAATTTTTGTTTAGAATTTTATTCATTACTTCCCAACTATAAGTTTTCTTACATTTGAGATTCCGTGTATAAAACTTAAAACATTTACAATATTAGGAATTATCAACTGGTGTTGTCGTATCTTTATGTTTAAAAATGTGACATTCATCATTTTCGTTTAAACCTTTAGGGGATAACATTCTTAATTACCACTGAGTAATCATCATTGATTTATTCTTCAAATATCTCTTTGTTAAAAGAATTTATTACACAGGATATATATTCTCAGTATAGGAGCATACATAATTACGTAAAGGCTCCACCCCACCATGTGAAAATTTATAAATATACCAGGATTACCTCTTCGAGGATTATGTTACACGCTTAAGTGTGACAAACTGCTTTTAATAATACTATGTTTTTAATGACATATTTATTATATATATTGCCATGTTTATTAATGCTATAATTGCCATGTGTACCCAAAATTTGTCTCTTTTAAACAAATTTAAGGTAAATAGATAATCACATAAATAAACAAGAAGTGCCCACACGGGGGCGCCAGAAATGTAGTTTCTATTAGTATTTACTATGAAAAAATAGATGCGGGCATTCTTGTTAAGAGATGACAACGGCAAATTATGACAATAACACATATATTTTAAGAAAAAACGGCATTACACAACGCAAAACAAAAATACATTTCCTTCTCATACGTTATTCAAAAACAACCATTATCGGTTCTCACAACTGCTGCCATTCCCTAACAGAGAAACTTACCTCTCATGGAGTTTGAGCGTGACGCAACAAGTTAAATTAAATATCTAAAAAATATTAAAAATAAAATATGTTTTCAATTCTAATTGCTCTTTTCTAATTTGATGTTCTTATATTTTTCCTTTTCGTTTCCCTTTTCAATTCCATTATTATCACATTTATCAGATCATGTTTTTCTTTAAATTTCTCTGACAATCTCAAACAAAAATTAAATACACTTAGTAGTTTGCTTTCAAAAGAAACATTCCGTTACAAAGGAAATAATTATTATTGCATCTTGCAGGTGAGAACTTAATATAACAAAAGTGAAACTCAAATAGTAATAATAGCACATCTACAATTAAATTTTATTTTATGATCAAAATTTAAAATTTTAATCTTATATTGCTGTGAAATTAAGTGAGAATAACATAACATTAAAATCTGTAGAGTGTGTAAAATCAATGCATAAGAAATCTAAGTAAAAATTTTAAATACATTAGTAAGGAATTTAAAAATAAATTCGTTTTAGTAACAATAAAATAAAGATAAAAAACTACAAGCATTTTTTATAGCATTTTCCCGTAATTAGATACTATTGTAGACAGTAAATTTGCAGTTACAATATATTTCTTAATATCGGAACATTTTGTAGTATGTAGTCAAATGCTGCTTTATATTAAAAAATATTATGTTGGAAAACATTATGTTGAAAAAATATTATTTCAGACTTATCCCTGAAACTAACAGAAAAAAAAAGGAAGAAATTTAAGATAACGAGGAAAAAATTCTTTTAAATATATTAACATAACATTCTTTTAATACATTCACATAATCTTTCAATATTTAAAAGCATCGTGAGACGATATCGAGAGTTGAATATATATATATATATATATATATATATATATATATATATATATATATATATATGTGTGTGTGTGTGTGTGTGTGTGTGTGTGTGTGTGTGTGTTTATAAGCATAAATATATAATTATTTGGATATGTCAATTTTAATATCCCAGTGATAATTGCTTATTTCTATAAATAAGCTAATAATACATCTAGAAGTTTATACTTAAAATACAAATATATAGAAGGATAGAAGATGCATGACGAGTGTTTTAATTCAAATCCTGATTATCTGATAATTATTTGTATCTATCTGGGACCAGTTTAAACAGTAGGTCCTGGTCTCAATCTCATGTAATAAAATTGTAGATCTATTACTATAAAATAAACCAAATAAACTATGCACGTACAATCTGATTGCATTTGCTAGTTTTCCAATAATTTGTATATTAAAGATCCAAATAAGTTTTTTATTAAAAGCTGCTTTGTTAAATTTTAAAAACCACACAATGGTCGCTGTGTTTAATATCTGCAATTTAAATATAATTCAGGTTCATACTTAATACATTCTAATCGAGTTTCTCCTTCGAAAAGCAAAAACAGAGAGAGATACTTTGCATTTTGGCAAGTAAAGATATCCATCACTAAAATATTCTAGAAATATTTTATATATAAATTTACGTATTCTGATTATCAATTTCATCATTTTTACTATGCGCTCGTTTAAGTTTGCCTCTTCAATGATGCAGACGTGGTTCTAGAATTAAATGGCTCTTTTTATCTCTACGAGTGAACAATGGATATAAACGGACAATTGTGGCGCTCCTAAGCCTTACGACTTTATCCCCGATTCTAAAGGTAAACAGTAAGCAGGGTGAAAATTGTAAGGTACTATAAAGTTTAAAAATTTTGAAAAGGAGGGTAAGTGGAAATACGTGAGAGCTGTGACTTCAGCTGTTTGTACATGCAAAGATACAAAATATCTGATTAACACCCTGAAAAGAAAGTTGTGGTTAGTATATACTGTGCGAAACACTAGATGGAGTCTTACGGTCAATTATTAAACACCAAACACAGTTAGTTACAATATCCTGCTCCATAATAATAAAAAATACACATATTTTTTTTTATTTATTTTTTTAATACAACACATCACTTTACGGCAAAACATATAAGATGAAGCAATAAGAGCTAATAGGGTAATTAAGGTAGAGAATCTATTGTCAGTAAAGCATTGCGGCACTCGGCCGCTTAGAGTTACTCGGGTTATTATAATCATAATCTGGGAGTTCTGCAATTATTTCATTAGGTAGAGTAGTTATTTTATTATAAAAATTATTAGATGATTTCACACAATATTGCTTGAAAGTTAATATATTAAAGTCGCGTCTTATTATTTCGTTGGACAAGTATCGATGTGCGCCTCTAATACGCCACAAGAATTTATTCTGTATTATTTCTATTAATTTTAAATTAGATTTCGCCGCAAACGACCAGACCGGTGAGGCGTAAAAGCGGTTGGTAGAACTATTGTTTTATATAATAGAATTTTGTTTTTAAAATTTAAGTGTTTACTATTAAAAAGCATTTTTAAGTTTTCTAATTTTCCTATCATTTTATTTTTAATATCCGTTATGTGAAGACACCGGGTTAGTTTTTTATCTAAAGTTACACCTAAACATGTTACGGAGTTTTCCCAGTTAATTACCATCGTCGAGTAGATATAGTCTAGGGAGAGTTTTATAAGTACGAGTAAAGTAAATAGCATGCCATTTACTAGGGTTAACTTTAATTTTCCATTTAAGAAACCAGTCTTCCAGAGTGTCTAGGTGTGACTGTATGAAGCTAGCAACTAAGTTTAGGTGTAGGGCTGAAGCAATTATAGCTGTGTCATCCGCATACAAAGCTAGGGAAGTATAATCTCTTACAAATGGGGAGACTTTTCAGGGTGCAATCAAACCCAATTTATCAACCGTTCGGTGCCGAGATTCTGCCGCTCCCTATATGAGTGGACTTTACTAATCTCCCAAACTAGCAAGCTGTCGCTGGTAAAAGGCGAAAGCCTCCATAAGGTCAACACAACTCCGAAAAAAAATGACGAAAAGCCCTGAGTCGCAAAATTGCAGGCTTTTTATCCGTGGGGGTCAGTTACGGTCCCGCCACTGTTTTTTCTCAGTTAAGATCCCAGTTATATGAGAACTCCAGCTAAAGTTACAGTTATACTTTTTAGCTGAATTCTCATTCGCTGGCTCTCTCTTCACGGAATTTCCGAGCATTCATTAACGAGATCCATCAAGGGCGTATTCTCCTATTCAGTCCGATTGTCAAGATCCCCGACTCTGCGAGGCCACGCTATTGTCCAGGTACAGGTGTACTACGATCAGCTGTTTTGGCGAGTGCGCGGACAAAAGGGAGTCTTCACAATATGTTAATTTTATTTCAATATATAGTTAAATTTTGCTAACACTTAAAACTATGAACTGTTCCATGATCATTGCTAAAATAAGTGTCAGTTATGATAGCATGAGTAAGATTTTTATTAATTCTTTTCTGTATTTTCCATATAGAGTATTTCAAAATGATTCTTCTGTAATTTTTTTTTCTCTGTGACAAGAAATATAATTTATTTATTTACATTTTTTATTGTTGCTATTCTGTTCTACTTTGTCTACTTTTATTTGTTATAACTGGGTTTCATTCCAATTGTGGGTTTATCCTCAATTACATAAATGAAGAGGGTCATAACTGGACAATCATGATAAGCTCGTTATTTTGTTTGTTGAATGAAAATATCATCAATTTTTATGTTTATGTGATGTAGTAATATTAGTCATTTATGTATTAAAATTGATATACCATATGATTCAGAGTAGTAGGCTATATTGTGCGTAATCATTCAAAGTCTGGGAAAATGACATTACTTTGAGAAAATTGTAGTAAATTTTGTAAGTTTTATGAATGAAAATAAAAGCATATTTTTAAAATAAAGTCATTTTTATTCAAAGATTCGAAAGTCTGATCTAGATAAAAATTGCAATAATATTAATAAAGGCAAATTTATTTTGATAAATAGAAGAGAAAAAAATGTAAGCAAGCCAACACACGCAAGTCTACATAATTAAGCAACGGTGGAGAGTCGCCGTTGACCAATGAAAACTCAACATCTCGTTTTGTCGCCAAACCAGTGTATTTAGATTTCGCCAAGACGTAAAAACACACCACTGTAGAATAGGCAACCATAGTCGCCAGATTATAACACAATAAACACAGACTATAACAACGTGTAATTTGTTTATGCCATGATTGTTTAGATAGATTGTACGAACGATTGCTTTGAAAAAACAGTTTTTGATCAAATAAAGAAAAATTTACAATACAACTATATTTTATCAATATATAATGAAGAACTTTTGAAATATTCAAACTTCTGGCATCTTTTTCTCTTAATTTCAATGGCTTTTTCAGGTTGATGGATTATTGAAACAATAAGCAATTTGAATTTCTTTTCAATTTGGTTCTTTCTTTGATTTCTTATAAGCATTTCAGGTAGATCTGGCTTAAATTTTATTTAATTCGTAGTAAAAAAAATTATTGCTACCATTAAAGTTAAAATTACTTGATAAAAGAGGTTATTTCGTGTTACAGTCTGCGCAATCATGGTTGCCTATTCTACGGTGGTGTGTTTTATGCCTTGGCGAAACCTAAATACACTGGTTTGGCGACGAAACGAGATGTTGAGTTTTCATTGGTCAACGGCGACTCTCCACCGTTGCTTAATTATCCAGACGTCTAACCTCGAACTCTATGCTGACGATACGGCAATTTATACTTCTGCACACCACATTAGTAGTGTGGCCTCTTACATACAACACCATTTCTCTGCTCTGGAAATTTGGTTCAAGCACTGGAAGATTAAAAGAAATCCTGGCAAATGTCAGGCAATTTATTTTAAACGTTCCTTCAAACTACCCCCGCGGCTTCAGTTATACGACGAGGTAATCGAATGGGAGAACTCTGTAAAATACTGACACCTGACGCTAAATAGACGGTTAACTTGGAAACCCCATACCACAAATATTAAAAATAAAATTATTGTCAGGAAGGTTGAGCTTCCTTCACTTGAGTAGTTTTAGTTTATATATTAGTAAATAGACGTCGCCACTAAACCAAGTAATTTTTTTATGAAATTTTGGAAGCTGTCCTTCCCACATTATGGTTTAGGGACGCAAGAAATCTCAAAAGGCCACGTTAGGCCACGGTCCTGTAAATCATTTTCTTATTTCTCTATTCCAAATTCCTAATTTCAGCTTTGCTCCTCCTCGTCAATAAATGACGCCACAATGACAAATTTTTAAATTTTTTTTTTATATTTTTAAAAATTTTAATTTTTGCATCACGCATTTCTTATAGACTCATCCGTAATTTTTAAAAAACTGTAAATATTCGCTAATTTTTATACTTTTATTATTATCATTGTAATTGTATTTTTATAAACGATTAGAATGGTATATAATTTAACTCAGCTTTTTTCTGATTTTTAAAATTTTCTTTTTTTTTATCCTAATTATTACTAAGGAAATAAAAAGGCTGTAAATAGAACGGGGAAGGGCTGAAAATAGAATTTTTGTATATATTATTACTCTATCCTCAATACTATCTTTCGTATTTATTTCAATAACTTCACCCATTTTACGAAGCACACCTAAAAGATTACAATCATCGTACACCACTGGGGATACGGCTCACAGCCAAGGTACTACCAATAACTACTTGACTGCACTGATCAACTCTTGGAAAGCCCCCCAGACAACGTTGCTACTAGCTATCTCCTGTTGGTCCTGTAAATTAGTTCAATCCATGGTAAGGTGTTAAAAGGTCCTAATTAAAGATAAAAACTCCACAAATAAGTATTAACTGACATTGTCAGACTGTATACCTCATTTCAGGACCTTCAGGAAGGTAGGGCAACTGGATTGCCTGGGCCTAGCCCTCTAATCCAGAAATTTCTTACAGTAAGCAGAGAAATTGACAACGATCAGAGCAAAAAAATAACTAAAAGATGAAAGGAGATAGGATGGTGGATTCGTGAGTTCAAAACACAGTAACTAAAGAGAAGAGAGTTTAGGGATAGAAAACATAAAAATATTTTTTGACCAAGGACATCAGAACAATAATGAAAAGTAAAAATTTGATGTAAAGTAAAAAATGTTTAAAAATTAATTAAAATACAAAAATAAATGTCTTAAAATCAGAAAAAGACTTAAATAGCTTCGAAAAGTATTAAGGTGACTAAAATAAGCGTAAAAACAAATTAAATAATAATTAGATATGCCTCATTCTTCAAGATCTTCAAGATGATGGGTCAACTGGATTACCTGGGCCTAGCCCTCAAATCCAGAGATTTCTTACAGTAAGCAGAGAAATTGACAACGAGCAGAGCATAAACAAATAAAAGATGAAAGATAAGGATAGAATGGTGGATTCGTGAGTTCATAACACAGTAACTAAAGAGTAGAGAGTTTAGGGATAGGAAAACACAAAAATATTTTTTGGGCAGGGACATTAGAACAGTATTGAAAATAACTAATTTGAATACTACGCTCCGCCCTCACCAAAGTAAGGAGAGCCAAGTAAAATAGAAGGTTGTGAAGAAATGCAAAGCATGGTTAAAAAAAAAAAAAAAAAAAAAAAAAAAAAAAAAAAAAAAAAAAAACTAAATGATGATATATGGCCATTTTAAAGTTTTCAAGCTTTATTCTTACATTTTAAAAGATATTATGATTTTTTTTATATACCTCATTTCTCTAGTTGTTTTCATTTGATTTTTCAAACTTAATAAAATTTCTGCAATAAAATGTTTATAAAGATTATTTCATTTCTATTGACATCGACTTCGGAGATCTTGGGTATCTCCGATATTGAAGATTAGAGGTAAAGGATATTACGCTTATTGTGCATTGAGTGATCAAAACATAATAATAATAATAATAATAAGGAAATATTTAACAAAAGTTAAGCATAGCAAAAAATGAGGCTATTAATAAATAAAGTATAAGGGAAAATAAATAATTAGAAAATGAGATCAATTAAAAAAAATTAAATTGAATTAAATTAAATTAAATTAAATTAAATACTTAATACTTAATATTAAAGGGAGAAAATTAATTTAAAATTAATTAAAACTGTTAAATTTGTTTAATGCTTTTGGTTTGTAGCTCGTGAACATTAAAATAGTACAGCTCTGTAGGTGAAAGGCAGATGAATTTAGCGGAAAAAAAAAAAAAAAAAAAATTTACACAAAATGGATTTGGCACAGATCTGTATTAAGAATCGGGATTTTAGGCTATTAGTTTGGAGTAATCCAGTGCTAGCCACGTTTTCGTTTTCTAAATTTTTTATTCAACGTAACAGTTCAACAATGTAACAAAAGGGAGCTTCTGCACAGTGAATCGGTACCCAGCTATCTGCGCATGCTCACGGACTTTGACTTATTTCTATGCTGTTTAGCTCAAGTTCAGGTTTATAATAGTCGGCGAACTATCGCTGACATTGGCGCATTCTTATTAATTTTACTTTTGAGAAAGTTAGATAAAGGTTGTTATATTGTTATCTTAATCGCTCAAGTTGGCCAAGAATAATTCAATACGAAGCATGTTTAGCAAAAATAAAAACAAGACTTAATTTGATAAGAACTTAATAATTTTACAATTGGCAATCTTATAATTTAAATTTTTACAATTGTGCATAAGATAATTTTTAATATTTTCTCACTGAAATTTGTATTTATCATCCCATTTCTAATGCACAAAAATATAATTAAAAACTGCCAGTAGCATTGTTTTAATCTTACACATATTTTATAGTCTTACACATAAACATTTTGGCTTGACACATGATTTGAAAATTAATTCTTATTTAATACAAACTCATTTTATCATCTCTTTATACAAACTTTCGTTGAAACCAATTGGGAAAGTATCTAAATCTTATTCCTTAATTTAGCATGCTTAGATTTAATTTATTTTTAAATTTAACATTATATACATTGTGTCAATATTTTACTGTATTCAAAAAATATATTTCAATCATCATGATCTTTGTTTTGCTTTCAATTTATTTAAGAGCAACTTATTAGCTAGAAATTGAATTCGGTAAATTTACATAATGTTATGCACACTTGACAGAGGAACTTATTGAATTAAGCAACTCTGTTAATGCATATTTACCTTTTTTTAACTTTTGCGAATGTAAATACTAATTAATATTTCTATTTACCACATATTTTACTTGTGACTTTTTCTATTGTATTATTCATTCTTTACATATTAACGTTACTTATTCCGTATTATGTAAAACAGTTTCAAATATTTGTTGAATGCTTTTTAATGATTACAAAATTTTAAGTTATATGATTTTTTTTAATATCTGATATATGTCCAATTAGAAAAATTTCAAAAAATCATAATAGTTTATACAAATATGAGATTGGCAAAAATAATTATGCTGACAATTTAACAAATTATCCACAGTCATAATTTTTTTCTTTTCTGTAGTCTTACATATTTTACAATTGGTTTTCAGTTCAGCAGTTTAAATTAGCTCTCCTCTATGATACTTTGTTGTAAAAATCCAAAAAAGGGAAATTGAATTGATAGTAAATTTTTAATTAATATGGTTCACATTTCAAAGTTGACAAAATAAAAATAGCGAAATAATATAAAATAATAAATGTGTGAACACTGCTGTGAATTTTTATAGCCAAAAAAACACCCAAATAAATACTGCTTATATTCTTTATAGCAGTATTTATCAAGTATTCATCTAGCTTTTCCATTGTCAAAACATTTTTGGCATTAAAATAACTAAAATAATATCTTCACAAAATACAATTTTGAATTATTTCAGAAATAAATTTGGCCAACATCTTGACTATTAGAAATATATACTATAAATATTTTACAAGGAAAAAAATACTTCATGAAAAAGGAAACAGTAAATTTTCCAGAATAAAGTTCAGTAAAATGAGAAACTAACTGAAAAAGAGCAAAGATATAAAAAAGTACGATAATAAATTGCTGATAGATTAATAATACAGCCTTCACTAAACTTTGTTCAGAATAATGCTTATCTATAAAACAGACCAACTACAAAGAAATTCAGAGTTGAATTTGATAATACTTTTCAATATACAGCCTTACAGTTAAACAGTTTACAAATCATAAATCCTATTATAATAATTTATATTTCCCATATTAATTGAATTAGTTTCATTTAGCTCTTTTTTTTTCACAAAAAGATTTAGTCATGTGAAAATATATCAAATAAAATATTATTAATATTGTCATATGTATAAATAATATATATATATATATTTCATTGAAGCAAATATTGAAAATATTTTCCCATTC
Organism: Pardosa pseudoannulata; assembly: GCA_032207245.1. Lineage (NCBI taxonomy): Eukaryota > Metazoa > Arthropoda > Arachnida > Araneae > Lycosidae > Pardosa > Pardosa pseudoannulata. The sequence continues at coordinate 14,674 of JAGEOH010000229.1, read as the reverse complement.
ACTACTTGGGTAACCTTTCAAAATAATGCTAAAATAATATTACAAATACAATTTTATACTACTGAAAAGAGAAAAATGATTTCTGGTATTTTTCTTTTATAAATTAATATATTTCTCAGATTTTCACACAAATTATCTTCACCATTTTCTAATCTTTGAAAGTTATACACACAGAAGCTTATGGGTAGCGTATAAAACTAGAATTTTTACAACGCTCTGAATTTTAATTTTTTAATGACATACTTGAGAAAATAAATTAGAAAAGTTCATAATTTATAATGACAATTTTGGAATAAGTTACTGTTGATTTGTTAAACTACATTTCAGCTATTTTGAATACATTATATAAACAAAATGTATCAGGTTTGCAAGATTAAACTTTTTACTTTCATAATTACATTGAACTTACAAATTTGTAAATGATATTAAAATTTTACTTTTAAGAGGTAAAACTAAATGGTCAAGATTAGATTTTAAATTTATATATATTAATTTCCTACATAAGAATTACAGCTATTTTTGGCGATTTATTTGGCGCCAATCGCGCCAACCTTCGAGCGGAGTTAAAGGCTGACGTTTTGAACGGCAACGTTTTTCGGCGCGACTAAATTAACTGACTTATTTTATTGTGAAATAATGTACTAATTTTGCATTAATGGCAAAATGTTGAAGATTGCATAAAATGATATTTATATTAATACAAATTTTGTTTATTCATGTTATTTTTTTAATATTAATTGGTTGTTAATTTTAAACCCTTTAAAATTGATTATTTTTGTTTTTTAATATTCTTAAAATATTTCCTGATTTTAAGCACACAAAACATTTAAAAATAGTTAAATTAGAAATAAAAAATAAAACATATGCAAAGATTTTTTTAATTTTCAAACAATATTAAAAGGTTAGTACTTTTTAATTTTTTAAATAAATTTTTGATTTATCAAAAGTTTTTAACCAACTCTGCCCTGACCCCGTAAATATTAATAATATAAAAATTTATTAAAAATTAAAATTAAATTTATTAAAATTAATTTTTATTATTATTATTTTTTATAATTTAAATATTTTTATTTTATACACACAAATAATTAAAAATTTCATTTTAAAGATAAACAGAATAAAAAATTAATAACATCCGCAGAGATTTATTTTAATTTTCAAGAACATTTAAACGTTAGTACTTTCTAATTTTTAAATAAATTTTTGATTTATTAAAGAAGTTTTTTTAACCAAGGGGGGCTCTGCCCTTGACCCCCCGTAAATCTTATTATAAATAGTATAAAAATTTATTAAAAATGTAATATTTTTTATACACATATGAAAAATAAATATACTAACTGATTAAAATATATTGCTTAAATCCGCAACCGTCAAAAAATAAATTCTTCACTCCACACGAAAGAGTTTAAATTAAAGTAACATGAAATATCACTTGAAATTAAAAAAACATAAGCACTTACTTTTTAGGCGTTATGCACTTTGGATCAATCTTTACGTTAGATCAGATTTATCATTCTTAAACATTCATATTTATTATTGATAAGTCATTAAACACACAAAAACAACAGAAGTGCATCAAAAAAAACCTCATGCGAAATGGCAGAAAACGAGTATAAGCAGTTGAATATTGCGTTATTTTAACCGCTAAACCAAGAATTAAGCATTTAAACAAAGAAATAATAGAAATTAGGCGAATTGAGTAACGAAAGGGTTACATAAAAAGACGGCTTAAATTGTACATAACAAAATATCACAAAAAAGAAACATTTTAAGATTTGGCGCTTTATAATTTGTATCAGTGTAAAATTTTAAGACTAAAAGGGACAAGACAAATAACGGGAAACAGCCATTTATTCCGCCTTTTTAGCATGCATTTATAAAAAACTGACCGTTGTTAAAAGATTTTACCATATTTTGCCTTTCAATCTGATCTATAAATAAAGTAATTAATAAAACTTTAGATAAATCTGCTGATCTCATCGACAAAACTTAGAAATCCCGCATTTAATCATCAGCTATATAAACACACACTTCATGGCGACAGTTTGGCTACTAATTTGATGTTGCCAATATGGTTACTATTAGGATTAAATTTGGCATTTGCTATGCCAAGCGTATCAAGGGTTACCACAACATCTTTCGGTGAAACGGTACCCAAATAGATTTTCCAAGTCCATGCGCATGCGCATTAGAGCAGAACAAGTAGAAAACGGCATAAAAATAAGGCTAAGTCCGCGGACATGCGCACATAGCTGGGTACCGATTCACTGTGCAGAAGCTCCTTATACTTCAAAACCAGCTTCCCTCCGTTCATACTTTCTAGAGATTTCGCCAACTGTAGTGCTGAATTTATTTAGTGTGCCGTCGCCCAGGGAATAACACGCATTTTTGTAGCACGCCACCACGTGCATTTTTGTGGTTGACTTATTCGCTGTTTATATTTTATTTCATGAAAAATAAGCCCATCTTATGGATGCAACATTTATGAAAAACTTTTTATTATAAAAGATCACTTAACTGCTGTATTTACATAGTAATTCGCCACCACGTGCTTTTTTTGTGGTTGACTTATTCGCTAAGTTTATATTTTATTTCATGAAAAATGGAATCATCATATGGATGCAATATTTGTAAAAAACCTTTTATTAAGAAAGATTCTTTAACAAAACATAAAATTATGTGAACATGATTTTGAATCGGAGATTAGAAAGTCCATCGAGTGACACAAAATTTGGATTCATAAGCATTTAAGGGAGCGTATAGATGATCATCATACCCAAATTGAAGTTGAAAATTTTGAATTTACCGATTTTGATAATAATTTATATCATATTGGGGTAAAATAGACATGACTGGGACAGTTAACAAAAGTATGTTTTACAAATTATTTTCTACTAATACAACATTGTAAGTTTCAGGATGACAATCTAAAATATTTTACCATTTTTAAAAAAAATTAAGGTGAGAGTAATTATAGAAGTGTTGTTTTAAAATAACAATTACATTGGTAATAAATATGTCCTATCACACCCTTACATGAGGCAGGAATGGGGCATGTTTTTGAAAGTTAAAATACATGCATAATTTTCAAAAATATGAAAAATGACAAAGAATGTATGTCATTCATGAAGATAAGCTTTATTGATTATTAATAACATCTATTTTATCTATTTACATACTGTAAACAAAAATATTCAGTTCAGTTGATACCAAAGAGTTTGGGGAATATTTTAAATTTGCTTCTAATAATACTAACATGCATTTACTTTTAAGCATTTTTATCTAGAAAGAAAAAAATTACAAAGATTAGATAAAACTATTCTCGCTCTAGTAAAATAAGGGGAAGGTTCAAAGATTAATTAAACTTATGAAAAATGTTGATACATATAGAATAACTAAAATAAGTTAGATCTATGTTAAAAGTCATACAGTTACACTCAATATGATAACCAAAGTAAATAATTATGAGTGTGAAGTGAAATCAACTAAAAAAATTAGATCATAAGCATCATTACATTGTTGAACATCCAACTTGTATCATGCAATATAAATTGAAGTGCACAATTTGCAAAGGGTGCTTTCATCTGTTTCAGTATACATGTGCGAATAATTTAAAACAACATATGTAAACATATTCATGCAAGTATACAGGTATATGAGAAATACCAAAAGAAAAAAATACATATATTGAAAACAGCAGTGGTGAAAAAGAAATTTCTAATATTTTGCAAATGTATAGTTTGAATAGTATCTAAAAACCAGAAATTAACATTCTTGAAAATGTTCTGAAAGGCTGTGAAATAAACCCTAAAATTAATAAAAAAAAAAAAAAAAAAAAAAAAAAAAAAAAAAAAAAATACTATACATAATGTGCTAAAATTAAGCAACAAAATTAAACATGTAAATTTTAAGATTCATGAACATTTTAAAAATGAACTACCTAGTAAGAAAATTAAAACTCCACAAGAAGGAAAAAATCGAATCCCAATTTAGCATTATTAAAACCCTTAGATAATGAAAAGAAAATATTGGTGAAAGTTTCACACATTTAAATAAAGAAGTGCTGTATTTACATTCTATGACTGATTATAAACATTAATAATATTGAGAAAATTCTGTTTTCATTATGTTTAAATTTTATATTGCAACATGAAATTTGTATTTTTGTATTAAATAAAATTTGCTGGTTATATATATATATATATATATATATATATATATATATATATATATATATATATATATATATATATATATAAACACACAAATGTTCAAATATGTGTGTGTGTGTATAATTTTATTTATTTTATTCTTCTGAATGATTTAGGTTTCATTTATAAGTGAGATAAAAAATACTTAAACTAATAGATAATAAAAAGTTGTAATGTAAAAAAGCAATGTAAAAAAAAATAAACATTTTGAATAAAAATTCAATTAGTCAAGTTTGTTCAGATTTGTTATCTGTACAGAGATTTTAAGTTTCATCTTTTTTTAAATGTTTCAATATGAAAGAGTTAATCAAAATTTTATTTTTTTAAATAACTATGTTGGTTTGATTCTTTAAATAAGTTATATCTCTGTAAATAAATGCATTTTCACACAAAATTAAGAGAAATTTTATAAATGATGTTGTAAATTCACGAAATTTATATCTATAACAATGTTTTAATTAGCACCAGCAAATATACAAACAAACATTTTCTTCATAACATATACTTATTAAAGAGATAATTATTTAATACCATTAATTTATGTCAGTAAAAACCCATGGGTCATAAATTTTTGTATAACATTGTTTAATAATGTTTTGTTATAATTTGTTATATTATCATATAAAGATAAAATTATACTTTGATAAATAAAATATGCATCAAATTAACTAAAAATTGGATGTTTTTTGTAACATAATTTGTCAATTACACATATCCTAGAAATGTTGTTAGGAAATTCCTGGCATAGGGGGCAGTTTATCAACATATGACAATTTAAATTGGAAGTGCATAATTTTTGAAAGGCCTACTCACACAGCTAATTAGAGTAGTAAAAATATTACATAAATGATATCATGTCTGTTTACCACATAGACTATAGAGCAGTGGATATAGATATCCATAAATTTACAAATAGCTGTTAGAGCATTTTCCACTAAAAAATTCATTAACTTTTATGAGGTTATATTTATTTATCCATTAACTTAACCTCATTAAAGTTAATGATTTTTTGTTATTTACTAAAAGTTTAATAACTCTAAAAGGGTAAAATAATGGATATGGAAAAATTTATCAAAGTTTTAAAGAATAAACATTCTTTGGGAAAAAAATATTTTAACACTATGTTTAATTCTACTGAGCAGTAAAAGTAAATTTTGCTATAAAGTAATTAGTCTATTTATTCTGGTTGTATATACATAGTGTAAAACATAGTTTGAACTCTGTAATAAAATTTAAAAATTGCTGAATAAAATTGAGAAATTCTAGATTAATTTTTAAATAGTTAAGATATGAATATATAGTTATTTGTACATAATTTGACAGCTAGGGTCTCATCAAATTAATATTTTTGTATCACTTGTACACTTAAATAACTGACTGACGACAAAAGGAATGAAATCTTTTATAATGTTAAATGCATGTCAAGATAATTTTTATTGGCAACATATTCTAAATTTCTAATCTTCTTAATTTGTCATTAGCACTTTGAGGATTGTAAACAACAGAATAAATCCATCCAAAAATGATAACTACTGTATAACTGATATTAAAAATGTAGTTTTTTGTCTTCTATTTAAGAATAAAATATGAATATATAAGTGTTGTAAGAAGTCATGCATTGGATGTCTTAATTCCGAAATTAATATAAAGAGTAAAGCATTAAAGTATACATAAAAAATATTTCAAAATTGATTTGCCAAACTTTCGATACTGCGCCAAATATTGACACCTGTACTGAGACGGGAAGATTGACTGTTTCTTTCTCTTTTGGGGGATAGACATCAAATGCGCATGCGTCGGAGTTGGAGGATTGCTGGACACAGACTCTCCTAAACGGAAGGGCAGTTTATTGTTTGTCTATTGGCTATTGTAAACATGAAAATGAATGGGAAGGGCATTATAGTAGTTCGTCATGTTGCGACAAATTGCGCTATTGCTATAAGAATATTAGATTTAGGAATAAACAACATAACTGTTTCTGAAAATATTTTTTATACAGATTAAAAGACAATTTACCAAAATATACTTTATTAAGCAATTGATTAGATCCATGATATTGTTATTAAGTAACAAGATTTATTTACTACTAAAAATATAAGTAGTAATCTAATTGCTTATTATGTTAAAGTGTATCCATCTGTATAATTTTTGTAATTAATTTAAGATTGGGCATCTGATTATGTACATATATGCGATTGCAAAATGTCATTTTAAAAATTGATACCTTCCTAATTAACTTATCGGAATAATCTAAACGTTTGTTATACATTGGTATAAGTTATTAAATTATTTACTGAAGTTATTAAATTGTCAATTTTATGTTTAGAAGAAATATTAAATATTCTTAAATCCTTAAATTCCTTTTATAAAATTCTAAATTAGAATATTATAGAGTAAAAAGATATCTTTTTAATCATGGGAAAATTTCATTAATACTTTTAAGATACTATGGAGATTCTATTTACTACTGGACTTTTCTATCTACAATATTTTATTAACTGATAAAATTAATTAACAAAAAGCGCTTTAGATATTTCATTTTATCATGTTTGTTAGCTTCTAAATTTGTTATTTTTGAGCAATTGTATTTTATTTTGTGTTTTTGTTGATGCACTTCTGGCTTATGAAAATATTTTGTATGTTTACCTAATAGGAATTTAATAGTGTATGTGTTTACTCCAAATGCATATACCTAATAAACCTCCTTGAGGCTGTATTATTTTCAGAATTTTGTATAATTCGAATGGTAAATGTTTATTATTTTAAAATGAGTTCTTGATTAATACACAGTTGTTTTTAAAATAAAATCGTTTTACTGTTACCAAAAGCTTTGAAAATTACATATAATATCATAAATTTTCAAAATACAGGTATTTAGGAAGTATTTTTAATTTTTGAACAGCTACGGGGAAATAGCTTCTCACGACATTTTAACCTTTACATATAAATAAATGTTTGCATGAGAGCTGCCATCTTTATTTTTGTTTTCACTGCTACACTGTATACGCTATGTCACGTACCAAATACTCGGTGACTGGTAAGTCTTAAAAGTGAGATAAATGGAACGACTTATGTCGTCCGTTTGTTGAATATGGTACCAAATTCCAATTCTTGGTGACTCCCTCCCCTTCGTGACGTCATTATGACGTTTATGTCGTCCGTGACTCTTGTCGGAGTGAATATGGTAGGGCCCTTAGTCTATGAGTTATTAACTGTTAATGGTGTACTTTCATCCAGTGAGACACGATATGAAGTTCTCGATTCATAAAAACGGGGATAAACACATCAGCAATTAAATTAGTAACAATATTAATCTCATACAATCTAAGAAAATATGTAAGTTAAACAAAAAAGTATTAACTTTATCGATTAAAATTAATGTCGTTAAATGTAATTATTTATTTTATCTATAAAGAACAAATTAGGAAATCTATATATATAAAAATGAATTTGTGTGTGTCTGTATGTACTCAATAGACTCAAAAACCATGCATCCAATCGCCGTGAAAATTTGGGAAATGTTTAGGTATATTCCTGGGAAGGTTTTTGTAAATTTTTAACGTTCGAAATCCATTCCTTCCCCCTTTTTCGAGCTTTTCATGTCATTATTCCAAGCATTATTTTCCTCGGTTAAAAGCAAACGATTAAATTTTTAATTTATCACATGATAACTAAGTGAAAGAAGCAATATTTCTAGCAATGTGACGTCATACCACGTAATTGTTTTAAACACAGTTTTCCTCGGTTAAAAGCAGGCGATTAAAAATTTTAATTTACTAAATAATACATAGGTGAAAATAGATATTTTTCTATCATTATGACGTCATTCCTTTAAATATTTCATTTATTCATTTCTTATTTTATAATCATCTGCGTAGTATCAATTCGCTTTAATTTGGAAATTGAGATATAAAGAGATTCACATTCATTTCTATGTGACTATAGCATTTATTAGCACTATAGCATTTTTATGTGAGAACTAATTTTAAATTTAATTCTTGGTTCATTTTTACTTTACAATGAAATATTTATCAACAATATTCTAACAACAAAAAGTACAAATTTCAGTGACTCTCATGGGCAAATAAAAAACTATCATTTTATATAGTTATCTTCATATTCATATATTTGACAATATGAATGTGTGTTTCTGTTTCATACTAAACTATGTGGTTTGCCATAAATTGTCTTAATTTTAGAAAACATTTATTACTACGAACAAAATTAGCACTTTTCCTGTCAAAACCTCTCCTCCCCATTCTATCACGTAATTTGGCAAGGTATATTAACTTTACTAATCAACGTACAGTAGTAATACAATTTAGGGTTAAACTTATATTTTACTATACAGTTTTGAGCAAATTTAATATAAGACACAAATTCGATGCAGATTTAATCGTTAGCATGTAAAAATATATTTTATTATTTTTATTTATAGATATTAAGAACAGTTTTCATTTGTATGTTTTTTTATACAAATCTATCTGATAAGTCATAGAGTAACTTCTTTGGACAGAAATCCTTGATACCGCCAAATGAACATATTCCACATTAATACATCTTGAATTCCCAGATTAAAATCCGACTGTGAGATCCAGGGATGTTATTTCGTCCATTCGTGTTCCGATATACCAATTAGTTCGAAAGATATTAACGAAAAACCAAACAAAATGGCATTTTAATTTTGCGACACGAGCTTTCCATTGTTGAGTTGGCGTCTAAATATGGCAGTGTTATTCATTGTTAGCATTAGTAACGCCAGATATTTGGTATACGGGAAACACAAAAACATATCTACGCTATTTAAATTCCAGTGTAAGTATATAAATATATGTTGGCATATATATATATATATATATATATATATATATATATATATATATATATATATATATATATATATATATGACTATTTTCTTATCTGCTAAACGCTAAACTCACTTTTGTCTATGAAATCACCTTTTTTTATTTTATTTTCTTGGCGAGATTTTTATTTTCAGTAATTAAAAATTGCCATGTTCTATCAAATTTCTTTTTATTTCGCAGTTTCCATTTATTAAATAAAAACTAACATATAGTTATAGGTTTTGTTATCTAAAACTCAACTACACTAGAGAAAAAATTTGGCAAGTGATATACAGGAACAAATAAGTTTTCATTTTAGAAATGGCAATTATGAAATGTTGAGATATAGTAACCACTTTTGATTAAAGTTTAAAATGTGATTTCAAATAATATAATTGTTCTCGGTATTTTAGCCTTATATACTTATTTCGTTTTATCAATATTAGTTTATTATATTTCTTTCATTTTGAATTCAATTGCTCCATTTTTATTTATCCAATTTTAAGACTTCACTCTGTACTTCACCTATTCTTAAATAACTTTGGCAACTTTCGGTATATTTCTTTTAATTAAGTGTTATAAAAATTGAAATCATTTAAGTAACTTCATTCTTATGATAACACTTTCAAATAAAATAATTTTTCTCGGCTTTTGACCTTTGTTCATTTTATCAATATTTGGTGTTTTTCTTTCATTGTCAATTTAATTGCGCCATTTTTTTTTATCCAATTTTGAGAAAACACTAACATCTATTCATAATTAGGCTTGGCAGAATTACTTAAAGAAGTCATTTCGGTCAATCGCGTTCAGATATTCTAATTATTTCGAAATATATTATTTTAAAACCAACAAAAACACCGTTTTAATTATGTAGTACAGTCATTTTAACTGTTGAGTTGGCGTGACAAATAATGACCATATTTTCATTGTTGTCATCGTTTTCGCCAGATATTTGGTAATCGAATTGACATTAATGCAAAACAACTATCGCCTATCCTGCCAAACCGTTGTTTGTTTGGAAAATTTGAACTGCGGCACATTTTGGTATTCTTGTTAGTGATTTACTATATTCTTGAAGAATTTTTCAAGACCTTACCATTAAAATTCGAGTGTAAATAAATGCATTTATAAACATAAATACATTTGGATGCATTACTTCGCCCAATCTGCTAAATGCCTAAACTCTTTCCACCATTAAAATACCGTAATTACAATAAATTAAAAGTATATTAATTAATGTATGTACTGAGTGGTGCCATTTATTGCCTATAGTTACAACTATTTGTCATACGCAATAACTTTTTTTCTTTGAAATATCCCAGTATCAAAATCCTTTTATTTTTAATAGCTAAATTTTTTACTTTATCAAAATATGTAAATCTTGATTTTACTTTCTCATTTTTTTTTAAGAAATTAGTATTTTTTCTATTATATGTTGGCGTGATTTTTATTTTCAATAATTACAAATTCGCCATGTTCTATCAAATTTGTTTTTATTTCACAATTGCCATTTTTTAAAGAAAAAGTTATCGTCATAAGTTTTTTTTTGTTTAAAATTTAATTTTTATGTATGTAAAACATTAGTACTAAGAGGCATCCAATCTCAGAAATAAATTATCCCATTCAGAAGAGTACATATATATTACTCTCCACAGCATTTTGAAATTTGACTCCTACATTAAAAAAAGTCGTGGAATTGGGAATTATTATGCAGAGGCTCACGGGTTACACAATTCACTTACTGGACATTCAGCTATTAAAATAAACTGTTATAATCGTCAACAATCTGAAATATACGAGATTTGTTCAGCATTTCTATTAAAACGTCTTATTATCTTTAATAGTGGTTCTAAACCTTTCATCGAAATATTTTAAGATCCAGACCGAAGGCTGGGTGCGAAGCAGCTAGTATATAAATAAAGGCGTAATTTACCAAGTTAATAAATCAAAATATTCATTTATTTAAATAATAAAAATTGCTTTACCTTTGTTTTTGATTTCTGTAACAAAATAAGGTTGTTACCATATTGCAATCCAGATATGTCATAGGTGACTTCTAGGTCAAAATGACGTCAGAAGTCACCAGAGATGGGAATTTAGTACTATAAATGTCCTTGTCTGACATCATAATAACTCAGAAGTCGCCTATGACATAAGTCGACCACAATATGGTAGCAACCTAAGAGTAACCTGTAGGAGCTTTAAACAGTGCTAACTGCAAGTTCGCAAAACCAGTTCAATTTTGCGAAACTTAGTTCGTTCAAAGCCACAGACTATGTCCGTATTTAGTCTGTGGTCCAAGGCAGTGAAATAAATCCTCCTGATTGGATGTGGTATCCCTACTGTTAGGTAACTACAAACGTAGAACTGACCATTGTTTTACTTGTTATTTCCTTAAAACTTTTAAATTTTTAGTTTTATTAATATGGTGCTTAATCTACTTGAAAGTTATGGCTATAAGATGAATGAGAATAAGGGAGAAGTAGAATGTCAGAATTAAATTTTTTATTCATATTTTCCAAATTCCTTTATTTCATGACATGTATTTATAATATCTATTTCTAACACATGACTACTGTAAACTTTTGGCTTTATTCTTACAAGTTTCGCTTTCACATATATCATTGAAAATAGTCAATAGATGGCGATACCAACATCATTTTTTATTATTATTTCAGCTGATATTTTTAAATAATGTATAATTTTCATTTCAAGTTTCTATAAATCCTATCAAAATTACACTTTAAAAATCTATAAATTGTACATATATAAATTTCCATACAAAACCCCTTCAAAATTCGTATATGCTTATCCTTGCAGCGGCATCACAGCGCCAAATCAGCACTAAAGACTTTCCAGTACTACTTTGGCGCCGCCACTTGGCGATAAACTAAATATGTAACCTTCATACTGTTGTTTATATACAGCTTACGTAATGTAGCGCACAGCATCTCTATCTCCTGTACAACCGTTGTGTTCACTCTGCGCTGGTAATTCTCATTCCTTCTCCTTGCAGCAATGTGTGTAAGATCTATACTATTATCCTTATTAAATTGTTAAGTTTATATTACGACTGGCACTTGTATCTTTAATTTTAACTGTTTATTTTCTTTAATTTTTGATGCACGATTGAACTAGCGTGCTTCATCCTTATAAAATTCTCATGTAAATAATACGAATTACAAAGTATACACATCAGAAATGTAAAAAATTACTGGCTGAAATTTAATGGAAAAAAAAAAAAAAAAAGATCGAGTACCGAGATGGTTACTCGATTTTAGAGTTACTTTATCCAATCAGAAGCTTTTATTTCATCTCCTTGGACGAACTATGTCGATATTGTGAACTTGCGTGCTAACTACTACCCAAAAAATAAACAAAATACCGGAAATGTCATTTCAGCCAGCAGTGATACATCGATTCTGAATAGTTCAGGTCATTCAGGACGCTACCATATTCACTACGACTAGAGTCAAACGTGACATAAACGTCATAAAGAGAAGGGGAATTTGGTACCATATTCAACCACCGGCCGACTTAAGTCGTGACCTTCGAGAACTTAAGCGTGACCTTCGTGGTTCTCGAAGGTCACGCTTAAGTCGTCCCCTCTATTTCACTTACATGACAGACAAGTTACCGAGTATTTAGTACGTGACATAGGTGGAGGAAAAGTAGCGTTTTCGAGAGACGTTAAAGAGTCCGATATAAAACCCATTAGAAATTCCTAATTAGAGCCCAAAATGAAATGAAAAAGGTACTGTCCTGCTTACTGTTTTTTTTATTGTTTTAAAATAAAATTAAAAAAAAAGTGAAAATTCTTCATTGCACTTTTCCTAGTCCTTTTAAGTTATGCAATATTCATTATAGGAAAAATACTACATATAGATCAATATAGAGAAAGCATATATGCGAATAGTGTTCAAAGATTCAGGTAACATCGATATAACTATTTGTTGTACTGTGAACGTACTTTTTTTGGACGGTGAAATGTAGCAGTAAATCCTCTCTTTAATCGTGTTCAGCAAACAGTTAGTAGCGTATTGCAAACAGAGACATTGGGGGAATTTAGAGGATTCCATCGATCGAACGGCTAGTAATCGGTTATTTGTTATGTTTCAGGAATGGTTTAGGTTTTAAGTAAAATAATTTTTAATGATTAAAAAGAATTGTAATAAAAAAAGCCAGTTGGTACGGGTTTGCATTTTTTTTCCAGATTCAAATGCAAAGGAAAAGAAGCATGCCATACATAAAAGTGCTGTGAACCGATGGTTCCTGAAAGAGGCTTTAAGATATGAGCTACCTGAACTCGGACAACTTTGAATGAGTGCATTGGAATGAGGGTATTGGGGAGGATACTCTAAACTGAAGAGAAGGGAACTCTTGACACACATCAAGTGGTCCAGAGAAAAAGTGGAGTGTTCCAAATGCGGCAAGAGGGGAAGTCAACACTGCTGAAACAATGACTTTTTCATTTACTGTTAACTTTATTTTGTATTCATGCCAATAGATGGCGCCAGTATTCCTTTTTAGCCCTTTTACTCTTATGTTAAGTTTTTAGAAAAATAAAGATTCTCTTTGTTTCTGACACCATGAATGTTGGTTGTTTCTCATGGCAATGTGAAAAATCTAATAAACACCTCTTATCAGCCTACTTTTGAGAGTAGACAAACTCTTTTCATTTCCAAATGGAGTTCTTTGTAGGTTCCCGGAAGACGAAGTGGGAAGAATGCGTGGGTAATTTCGAACCGCAATATTTCCACCCCGAAAAACAATGATTTCTAACCTGGGTGAAGTTCCAAGCGAGCTGGAGGGGTATTGCAAGGTATTCGCGGTTGAGGAAAGTGGATCTCGCCGATAATATCCGGGAGCAAATTTTTGACAGAACCATTCTCCAATTGCCTCAACTTCCATCCCAGCACAAAACCAGAAAAAAGGTTAAACTAAGTCGTTATCCAATTTAATAAGGATATTCTCTCGGAATCCTATGAAGAAAGATATTACCGATCCGTCTGAAAATCTACAGCATTCCAGTCGAGGTTGAAGACCTATCGCATACCCAAGACACGCAAGATACATTTTAGAAAATGTTTCAGGACCTGACAGAACTTTCATCGTTAGGGATTACAGGCTCTAAAGGTTAACCTCATCCTTAACTGTGACTATCGCAAGGGAAATGAAAAAGAGGAATTTAACTTTAAAAAAAGAACGAGGTGGTCGTAAAGGCCAACAATATTCGGGTCTACTACAGGGAAAAAGGAGGGATTGTAATATTAATCAGGGAAATGGAAGAATTCTGGGCAAGTGGATCGGGTGGACCCTTCACAAAATTAGAATCAACGAGTACAAACCCTTGAGGGGAGCTTCCTATAAGAGAGTCCACAAACGGATTAAGGACAAAAAGAAAAAAAAAACTGTGAGTTACGTAAAAAACCAAGGCAGCGAATATTTTCGTAGGTCGATCTTATCTGTATTTTATTCAGCTTACAGAGAGTCTCCAAATATGAAACATCTAAGGACACCTTGGATTTTAAGGGGATCTTATTCCCAGTATCCTATCAAGATATTCCGAAATTCGAAAAACAGAATATTTAAGTATATTTTTACGGATGTGAAGGGCA